>BROG01001392.1:25000-50000 GCA_030159075.1 Atrina japonica | reverse complement strand
AAATAATATTTAGGTCTAATGATGTCGTGCGTTTTATGTACTGCCATATGTCCAGTAAAATCATGATGTTGCTTAATGACAGGTATATACTGTCTTAGCGTTGGATCTTCTGAATCGTGTTGGGATATAAAGTATAACAAACGGGTTATCAACATTAAACTGTTTTGTTCTCTCTAAGTGGTTTCTCCTGTGGCCAATACAACTTTAAGCTTTGCTATTTCTCATCATTTCCCTGTTCTACATTTATGTGTATATCCCTGGTAGATCTATAAAGGGTTTAAGTAAGCCATCATGTGGATTTAGATGATATATTGGTAGGTATGAATTTATTTGAATTTAGTGCTCCTATTTCTAAGAATCCAACATCTATCTCTATTTCTGTATACGATTCTTACTCAGAATACTCTGTTTCACTAAGTGAAATGTTGAGTTGCCTTTTCGTTGGCGGTTGTTGAGACGTCTGTACCAATTGTGACGAGGATACACTCCTCACGTGTTTCATTGGACTTGACTGTGGACTCACGGCGGGTGTGACCGGTCGACAGGGGATGCTTACTCCTCCATGGCCCCTGATCCCACCTCTTGGTTTCCAGAGGTCCGTGTTTGTCCATTTTTACCGGATTTGTATCTATGTCCTGGACGTCCTATTGATTTATACTTTGGTATCTGAGATTTTTATATTAGTATTCTTGGCAACAAGTCAGCACAACAATTAAATCTATCTTCTATATACTCTGTATTACAGTTGTAGCCTGCAATACTGATAATCCATTGCTGTATTTTATTATTTTGAATTGGTGAATCTAATAGAAACTTCAAAGGACGGTGATCTGAGCGTATCTAGAATTGGGATCATGTAAATATATTTCCAGTTTCTTAAGAGCAAATGCTATTCCAAATCACTCCTTCTCTATTGTGGACCATTTTGTTTGAGATTTACTTAATTTGTGAGCCAAATAATAGATAGGATTTTCTTCTCCAGTATCTGTAATTTGTGTAAGACAAGCGCCAACACATGTATCACTTGCATCTGTGTACATCACATTAGGCTTGTTTGTATCCGGATAAGCTAACAAAGGTACCACTGTTAAACTGTCTTTGAGAAAATCAAAGACTACTTGACATTCTTTCGACCAATTGATTTTAGCATATTTCTTAGGTAACTCAATTAAAGGCTCGGCTATCTTTGAAAAAAATGCTATGATCCTCCTATAATAGCTACACATGCCAATAAATCCCATAACATCTCTTACATTCTTAGGTACAGGTAATGTTCTTATAGCTTTCACTTTATTTCATAAGGTTTTACTCCCTGGTCATTGACAATAAAACCGAAGTATTATATTTCTGTTTAAAGAAGCTACGTTTCTTTAACTTCATTTTAAAACCATGCTGCCTAATCTTATCAAGCACTATTTAGATATGTCTAAGATGTTCTTCTGAGTCTTTTGAAAATATCAATATATCATCCAAATAAGCAGTGGCGAAGTCCTCACATTCTTGTAATATCATATTCATAAGTTCTTGGAAGACAACAGGAGCATTACTTTACCCAAAGGGCGCCACATTAAATTGAAATAACCCTTTGTGACAAGTAAATTTTGATTACTCTTTACTATCATCATCAAATTGTACTTGCCAATACCCACTCTTCAGATCTAAACTTGTAAAATGTTTTGCTTTTCCTAATCTAGGTAAGATGTCATCAAACAATGGTAAAGGAAACGATATAGGCTTCACTATCTTATTTACAGATCTAAAGTCTACACACATCCTTTTAGATCTGTCCTTCTTACCAACTACAATTAATGGAAAAGCCCATGTTGACATTGGCCCTTCTATAATATCTGCATCTAACATTCCATCTACTGCCTTGTCAATAACTTGTCGTTTGTTAAGGGGCGTTCTGTACGACTTATTTCCCAGAACATTCCGCCTTGTACCTGTTCTACATCTGAATTCATGTACTCTCCATGTGACCATGTTGTGACAGGTGATCTAAACATTGTGCGCAGCAGAAAACTGAGAGATTTTTTTTATGCAAAGGCCCAAACTATAGGGAACCTTTATCATTTACATGGCGCCAAAGCTTTGAAATTGTTATGGACGCATGTGAAGAGTACACCATACGCTGGGCTAAGAAAGAAGATGTCGAACCTGATACTCTTTCGGAGTGGATTAAGTCGATCAGTCATGTTCTTAAACGAAGAATTCGACGACTTAAACACAATCCAATTTTTCGTGACCCTGATGTTGTCAGAGAACATTC
This sequence comes from Atrina japonica, assembly GCA_030159075.1. Classification (NCBI taxonomy): domain Eukaryota; kingdom Metazoa; phylum Mollusca; class Bivalvia; order Pterioida; family Pinnidae; genus Atrina; species Atrina japonica. The sequence goes on along the minus strand of BROG01001392.1, from coordinate 47,731 downwards.
CCGTCTCCATGAAAATTTTATCATCGTTCCTGCTGACAAAGCATCTAACAACATTTTTCTGCAGTCGATAATACTTCAGCATCCTACAAGAGGAACTTTGACTAAACACACTTCCTGGAAATCGTACATACTCTCTAACCGATTTCTCTACCTCTGAAATATTAGATAATCGTAAATCCGCTCTCGCTTCCTTTGGAATACCCACAAGTGAGACGGAGCTTGAATTGCCATATATTTATTGGATTCCGAAGATGCACAAACATTCCTATAAATACTGCTTCATTGAGGGGTCATCAAAGTGTTCCACCAAGCCTATATAATTTTGCTTACCCAGCTTCTAACACATATTAAACAAGGTATTCAGAAGTACTGTATAACGGCATACTCAAGAAGCGGAGTCAATCAGATGTGGATCCTAAAGAATTCACAGGAATATTTGGAACATTTAAAATTTCGAAATTGCAAAGCATCAAATCTTTTGATTTTTCGACCCTTTATACAACTCAAAAACAGATTAACATATATTATACAAAACTCATATCTATTTTCATTTTCTCTGTACTTGTGTGCCCTAATTCTGCATCTGTTTTTGCAAAGATATATTTTGGTTTTTTGCAATAAACTAACAATACTATTTTTATTCTCTGAAGACGCATCGATATCTTTAAAAGAATCTATATCTCCTACCGTATTGTCTGGACTTAAGGCTGTTGATTATACCTGTATCTCATCTATTTCTAAACCTCTAACTTTCCCTATCACTTGACCTCTTTTTAGCCTATCATATTTGTTTGTTTGATTGACGACTAATACTGGAATATTTCTATTTCCTGTTACTTTTCCTATTGACTCTTGAACTACAAGTCCTGGGTCTCCTAAAAGACATCCATCATTGATACTTGATATTTCAAAATGTTCTGTCTTTTCTCAATTAAATGCCCTATCTGTTTTAACAAAACATATTGTTTTAGTTTATGGTCTTAAAGTAATTGTTTTTGACACTCTTACAATAAATGATATGTGGGTGTCATCTTCAAATTTAACATAGATTCTCCCTATTCTCAAACAACCAAGGTCAAAGTATAACCTTACTCCGTTTTGTCTCAACCAATTCCTACCAAGGATAACGTTTCTGTTCAAACCATCCGTGACATAAAATTTGAGATTCATGACCAAGTTATTCATCGTAAATTTAATAGATACTGCACCTATAACCTTGAGTGACTTACCATTCACTTTTCACCAATAGCCTTAGCCTTGATTGGAAGATTTTGGAAGCACTTTTTAGTAATTAATGAAACTTTTGCTCCAGTATCTACTTAAGTTATAAACTTTTGTTTTTGTATCCAAAGTACACATGAACTAGGATTTCCTGCCAAATGAATCTCATTACTTTGATCTGATGTATCACGTAATGTATTTATCCTACCTTTTCCTAATTTACTACCATAACTACCACTCTCCTTATTGGCTTCCTTATCAGGATATCTTACTAGTTTCCCTGTTTCCTATATTGAGACCACTGTCGTCCTAATTGTTGGGTGTGGGTTTCTCTGAATTTTGTTCACCTGTTGCAGGCTGTGCAGGGAGCGTCAGGTGTCTATTTGACTGAGGTGATGTGTAATTTTGCATAGATGGCCACCGGAAGATTGTTTGGCTGAGCATGCTGGTATTCAAATTGTTAAGGTCGGGGGTTGAGGTTATGTCTGTTTTGATAGTTATTTCTATAATTTGCTACATCCCTACCATGATACGATGGTGGTCCCCGATTATATTGCCGATAAGGCATCCAATTTCGATGGTTATTTTACGATTGGGACAATTTATTTTCAGGTGATCAATCATGTGACAAACCCAACACTCTGCACCTGACACCCAGTCTGGTACTGATTGTTGATTTTGTCAATTTTTTACCTACTTTGCTATCTCTGAGCGTTTGATTTTTCTCATTCTCTTGAAATTTAACATGTTTCTTTTTACTAAATCATGATATTTGTGGACTATCATCACTGTCACTACCATCACTATCAGATTCATCCGCGGCATTTACGTCTTGTCTATGTGTCTGGGACAATTTTCAGTAGTGTTACCTTTCTTCATACACGTTTTACATAATTTCTTTCTTAAATGATCAAGTTTCCATTGGCTGAATATCTCTATCATCTTTTTCTGTGTTTAGTCGGAATACATTTCGCGAATTTTCGTAAGTTAATGAAATTTGATTCCTAATATTTTGCTCACCTTTTGCTACTTTGACAGCAGCGTCTAAAGTTGCTGGTTCTTTCCTAATCAATTTCAGTTTTAGATAGTCAAATGTTACACCCTTACAAAAATATCTATCAATGTAAAAAATCTCAGATACCAAAGTATAAATCAATAGGATGTCCAGGACATAGATACAAATCCGGTAAAAATGAACAAACACGGACCTCTGGAAACCAAGAGGTGGGATCAGGTGCCATGGAGGAGTAAGCATCCCCTGTCGTCCGGTCACACCCGCCTTGAGTCCACAGTTGTTCAGTTAAGTCTTCCGTGTTTTTTGTTTTTTCTTTGTTCTGATGTATAGACATCCTCAGATGCCTGAATTATTCTTTCCCCAAACATTTGTACAGATTCATCTGTTTTCTGTTTTCTGTTTTAAATTGCTTTATTTTGCAAATGTCTGCCTTCTATTTGTAATTTCCCCAAACTTATCCGGTAGTTATTTTTTTTTAATCCCCCCAACTGGATAAATTTTCATTATTTTCTTGTTATATCAAATATCTCCTAATAAAATCCGCTACTACCCCTGAACATATCACTAAGGCTACACTTGGTATCTTCTCTACAATTAGTTCTACTAAATATTAAAAACATAATGCCAAAGTTACCAGTAGCTTGTATCAAAATGGCGGTCTTTCTCTCCTTGAGGCTCTAATTCCCTGGTGCTTATATACGAATGTCAATCCCGAACAACGTAGAACACCAGTATTCTAGAAGCTTCTCCCGCTTTGTAACCGAAAAAGAACCAGAGAAATACGTTTGCCGTACCCATCAAAATATGTCAAAGTGTCACATGTTCTAGCTTTTGACGCCATCTTAAATAGTGCAGATTTAGTACGTCATATTATTTAACATTACAATCGAAAATGCCGAAATTTGTTTACCAAGGATGACTATGACAAACAATGACCTCTGTAACCTCTGTAGCTGAAACAATATCCGAAAAGCAAAATGTGTATTTGTTTTTAAATTCTTATAATTGATGTTGATAAAAATGTGTTGATAACGTTTGTCCGAAATATGAATTCCGTTGTGTAATTTAATCCCCTGTCCGCATTTCTCACAGACAATGTATGTAATGCATTTTATATTTTATATCAGTGGACACTAATGCTATTATCTGTTTATATGTATTTATAAGTTAACATTTAAAATAAAAGTATCTTCCTCCCGAACATCGTAGTGTTACATAATTAACAGACTAGCTATTCGCAAAAAGCGTATTCTTCACAATAGAATCTGAGTATAGATAGATCTTCGAGACACTATATATTGACAAGCTATCAGTTCGCTGCCTTTTTCCGAAACACTGCATCATGAACTTCGCAGACACAACAGGAGATTTATTTGAAAGGCGTATAGAAAAATATCATGCCATTCCTCCCCATATCCAGAGGGGATTTTGTATTTAGTAGTGGGTTAAAAAATCTAGGAATAGATCGATTACGTTGTGTTGAAACTACTGAAGATCTAGGCTACCATACTGTACTGTCCTCGTCATATAATCCGTGAATCAGAAAAATAGCAATGATTTAGATCTAGAATAAAATTTAGGCCTATATCGATTACACTTTGTCATAATAAGATATCATAGCATACTTTTTGTAATCCTTTAATAGATCTATTGGCCTAATGATAGATTTAGTCAAGAAAATTAAAATTTGCTAGCTATGACAGTATTGTTTACATCTGTACCAAATCCCAGCGAACTCTGATGTCATGTAACAGATATATCCAAGCTCAAAATTAGGGGTGTTTCAAATGAAATCGAGTTTACTAGATTTATCGTTATCATTAATAGAAAATATTTAAATAACATCTGCAGATTTGGATGAACGGTAGGGCACCCAAAGCTTGGCTAAAAATAAAACAGAAATCCTTGAGACTACTACTACGAATTTCTGCTCCGATTTTAATATACATTTTTTTCTTTTGTCTTTTTTTTGTTTTTTGTTGCTGAATCAGTTATCTTATTTTGAGACAGATAATCAATTTGATTTATTGACGGACTATCAGGCATGGGCCCTATTGCCGCGTCTGAATGTAGAATTAGGCGTCCACGGGCTTTAAATTTCATTTTTTTCTGAAAGCGTAAACCCCGGTTCACTTACGGAATGCGACCCCTATAGTTGGCTAAATAGGTGTAAAACCTTCAGTTTCTCTATTAAAGAGCCATGTTTGTTCTTCCAGTAAACAGCAAGGTGTTCCGAAAGAACTAACATGGCTCAATCGCAGAATGACAGTAGGAAGCAGATCGCTTTGTTCATGTTTTGGAAGTGGCTTGATCTTTGGAAAAATGGAATAACTTTTGGATTTACTATGAATGACGTAACCATTTCTCTGTTTGTTGCTGTTTGTACGTTGCTGGAAACGTCACTGCATTCATGGGTGTATATTTCTCTTGAAACATTTGTAGACACGGTATACACAAAAGTACAGTTAAGATTCGATGAGTATTGTTCAGCCTCTGGGACTTCACGTTTCGTGTTGCGAGAACAGATATACAGTGAAGACCGATATTTATACCTGCTTTTGGACTTGATTTTCCGGAGATGTCAGCTGTAAGGGGGGATATGAAGTGGGAATGTTTATTTATTTTATTTTTTTAATACACATTCTTTTATTATTAATACTTTTTTCATCTTCGTGGCTCAGCTTTAATTTCACTGAGAGAGAGAGAGAGAGAGAGAGATAGAGAAAGAGAGAGAGAGAGTATTTGTTAAGTGCACTTTTCAAACCAATATAGAATTTAATATTTAAACACTGTGGCGACGTTATATAACTATTGCCCTTTTCATGAAATGGTTTAACGCTAATTGTACTTACGTGTGCTGAGTTAAATGGGGAAAATTTAAATATTTCATATGCAGTGTGTTTAAACATGCTAAATGATATTAAACAATATGAAAGTCTACATATATTTGCTTTTGTGTCGGACAGAGATGGGTTAATGTCATGAATTTATAATGCACTAAATATGAACAAAATTGATTATATAATTTATTCACCACGCCATTCCGTTTTGATACCCTTTGTCTTTCGTATGGGGTGGCTCATGATAGGCGGATAGACATTTCGTAACGTTCTCAAAAAGACATCCAGAGCGTTTAATTGCTTAATAAAGGACTGAAGCACGTGTATGCATGTCTGATGTAGAAAGATGTGGAAAAGAATAAAGGATGTGCTCCTATTCAGCGTATTATTGACAATAGGCTCAGAAGCGCTAGGTAAGTAGACTCACGCATTATATTTTTTATCTATCTATCTGTCTATTTATCTGATTATATATCTTTCCATCCATCTATGTATCTATCGATCATTGATTTCGACAGTACCGAATTACTTTGTTTTGATGTGCGTCCTATACATATATCGCTCCTTTCGTGACAGTTCGTGATCTTCTTTCTTGGGTGGTTAGTACGGAGAACTTTGGAAAATTTTGGCTGGATTGGTACAGATCACCAAACGGTGATAAAAAACCGAGATGAATATATATATATATATATATATATATATATATATATATATATATATATATATATATATATATATATATATATATATATATATATATATATATATATATATATATAAAAGGGTTGTCAGCGAGTAACGGGTTATCCGAGTACTGGTCGGGTGGTCCGATTATAGAATACTAAAATCAGTTCTCGGTTACTCGAACATAATTTAATCAAAGTACTGAAAGTACTGATACGAGTTGATGACAATCGTAAGTTTTAATTAGGTATAATAAACTTCATGATACTCAATACTTTTTAGTTCGCTAAAATTAGGTTTTACAAAAAAAAAAACAAAAAAAACTAAACATTGGGTCAGACATTTGACTAAACGTGATTACTGATGGCTTATTTTGTATGCAACAAACTACACATATCAGAGTTGTATGCTTGCAAACATCGTTCCATCGACATTTAATTTCTCTGCGACAGGGCAGTATTATATCCTTACGCTATATTTCCTACCAGAAGCCTTAAATATCTGGGTCAATACGTGTACAAGTAAAACATGTTCCCAACTTTAAAGGTTTCAGCTTTTTTCTCATCAGATCAGATCAGGTGAACCAATTGTTACTATGTTTTCGTCATTTTTAAAAACAAAAATATACGATTAAAAGTGTGATTTGGAATATTCAATCCTAAAGTTGAGTTTATGTTGATGAAATGAACATACATGTGTAATTTTCCGTCAATATAATGTGTTAATAACCCCATACAGCAAATGTGCTTTGACTTGTTTCCAAATAAACAACTCATAACTGAGTTCATGTTCCACCAACTCGTAAAACAATATATTTTAGAAACATTTAGAAATGAAAATGGTCGTGTAACTTATTTGACACACCGTGGTCTGCCCTCGTCAGGTAAGTGTTTATGCCTTAATACCTGTCACTTGGGTGACTATATCCAGCAGGAATTATATCTATATATATATATATATATATATATATATATATATATATATATATATATATATATATATATATATATATATATATATATATATATATATATATATATATATATATATATATATATATAATAAATTGTTTTATGTATATACAGATAATTTGGTCTGTAATGCCGCTAAGGGATATGTAAAGCTTAATTGTATAGTTATATCAAAACATTTCACTGAATTAAATGATACATTACTGATTCCATGTAAGATACCGGGGCTCATAACCCATTTAGATGAGGCATATTAAAGTAAAAGCGAAATATTGAAATATTATCCGGTAACATACATTCGAGTCGTCTAGAATTGGCTCTTGATCGACTTACGCCTTCCTGAATCTTTCATTTCAAACATCGATAAAGCTACAAACGTAGTGTTTTATGTAAGAAAAAAAGGCCCTTCCTTAACTAGTGCCCGAAATCTATAGAATGACACACAGAGTTTTTAAGATTATACGTACATTCCGGATGTAATTAAAAATGACCTAGTAACCGAGTACTCGATCTGGAAAAAAAAAAATCGGTTAGCCATTTAATAGAAACGGACCGATTTAACAATATATATATATATATTATATATATATATATATATATATATATATATATATAATATATATATATATATATATATATATATATATATATATATATATATATATATATATATTAATATATATATATATATCACAGTTTTCATTATTGCAATCAAGAAACATTAACGTCAATGAAAAATAGCAATGAAAAATAAAGCTCGTATTTAATTGATTAATTTATAAGAATGGAATAAATAGGTCTGTTTACATTGTTGTTCAGATACAGTGCTGTAAATCGCCATATTGTGTTTTTATTATTATTTGGATAACATTATGCATGTATTGTTAGGGGAAATAAATATTTTAAAATTCAACAGAAAAAGGTGACTATGTCTGGATTCGAACCCGAGACACGCGAATTTTGAAGTCAATGATTTTTTTTTTATTTTCTTTCATTAGAATATATAAACACACAGAAATATATATATATATATATATATATATATATATATATATATATATAGGATGAGAGAGAGAGAGAGAGAGAGAGAGAGAGAGAGAGAGAGAGAGAGAGAGAGAGAGAGAGAGAGAGAGAGAGAGAGAGAGAGAGAGAGAGGTGGGGCGCGTTAAGGGAAAAGGGACCTTCGTGACATTGACGTAGTAAGCCAGAAATGAGCGGTCATAGTTACGTTACAATCAGAAGCACATAAGTTGTAAGGACAATATGGCTTAGATAATCTGTTCATCATGCTCTGATAAAGCTTTTTTGGTTTAGATTTATAAATTATTATTTGGATCTGTAGAAAGGCATCGAAATTAATATGATATAAATGTATTAGCACACGGCTGTATAAGTAAGCTTGTGTAGTCCTTGTCTTTATAATAAATACATCGCTTTTTTAATTTTAATTCAGTAGGACCTAATTGCACAGCGATTATCATTTTATATATATATATATATATATATATATATATATATATGTGTGTGTGTGTGTGTGAGTGTGTGTGTGTGTGTGTGTGTGTGTAATAAAATAAATATTTGTACATTCGATTTATTATTTATATATTGTATAACCTATCATTATGACACTGAAATTGATCTCAAAACAGTCATTTTCAGAGAAATTCGCGGCTACCACTCTGTCTGACAACCAAAACAGTATCTCCTTAACCTAATTATGTTGCATGTTTCAGGTATTCCGACATTTTTTTTTTCACTGAGAGTATAACGATAATTTCGTGAAAAGTCTTAAGTGAATCTGAAGATAAAAAATCGCCGTAACTTTAACATTATATAAGCAAAGATACATAGCAGGATCCAGCAAATGTCCTACGAAACCTTCATCTTTACTCCTTACCAAGATATTGAAAGCCGTTAAGGAGAAACTTAAAAAAGCTGGACGTTTGTTTATTGTAAATTAGTATGTGTAAATTAGATGTGGATACTTAGAAATTCCAAATATCGTTTAGAAAATTTGAAGTCACATAATTTTTCTAAAATTCACAGCATCAAAACATACTACTTCTCTACTCTTTACACAATTAGTCCACATAAAAAAAAATTAAAAGAAAAACTTTTTAGCATTATGGACAACTGTTTTTTTTTTTCAAAAAGGTGGTACCCTGAAATTTAAATATTTAGTGATTAGCTATCAATATACTTACTTTGAGATTTCTGATATCTGAGATTTTTTATATTCCGTATCTAAAATATTTAATCCGCGCTTATATATAGAGAGAGTCTACTATGCTTATGCATTTTATTCCGTTCGATGTTAGTTTAGTACAACGAAACTAAATGGGTGTATTCTGGCGTGTACACACACGGCATCTCTTTTACTGTACAATCAACACATGTTCTTTTTCAAGATCTACCTAGACCTACCTATTATTAATGAGACAAGTTACAGTTTTTGTTGATACATAATTTGTTGGTCATTTTGATCAATTACTTTGACGAAACGGTCAATTTTGCGTTGATTTTAAACTGTAGCCTTCTGGCTTGTCTATGAGATAGACGTGGTTGACGTCACATTCATTGGCGATTTTATACATCATAATCAGATGTCAATAAACCCGGCTTTGTCAGAGAACGGTTCATGTGTGCGCCTGATTACAACGCTGCTGATTAATTGGAGGTAACAAGCATTAATTGCGAGCAAGCTTGAATTTTGGTGGTGCAAGCGGCATGTTTTGGGGAAACAGTTATTCATGTTTAATTTCACAGAATGATATGCCGTCAACCTTGCTAGATACTGCCAATGATAAGGTGGGAAAGACGTTGCATGTTAATGAAGTGTTAGCCATTCAAATGACACAGCATTTCCTTTGGATAATTCCAACGTGTGTTTGTGGAAACTAAGTAATGGATTATATTTTGTTTTATCAATTTTATTGTTCTTTCAGTTGTTAACGTGAAGTTCGTTTTTTTTCTGTTGTTACAATGAAATATATAAAAAAAATCTCAGATACCAAAGTGCAAATCAATAGAATGTTCAGGACATAGACACAAAGCCGTTAAAAATGGACAAACACGGACCTCTAGAAACCAAGAGGTGGGATCAGGTGCCATGGAGGAGTAAATTCTTCCTTAGAGAGAGAGAGGCATTGTGTTATACAATCATATTACAATGGCCATACTGTTTTTGCTAAAGACTGTCAATGCTGAGATGGAAAAGAACTTGAATATTGATGAAGTGTTAGTCATTCAAATGACACAATGTCCGCCCCATTATAACAGCGTTTGTTTAAACAAAATAATTAATGGATTATCTTTTGTTGTATCAAGTCCGTGCGGTTGTTAGCGTCAAATTCGGTTTAGTTTCTGTTTTTACAGGTAAACGATTTTTCACTAAAGAGAGATATTGTGTCATATAATCATATTACAACTATCATGATAATGAAATAAATATGAATTGTATCTAAGTAACATATCTATACACTGCGATGCGTGATTCATTAAAAATTGAGTAGAAACTATTATTTACACGATTATTGTCAAACACGTAAAGGATTGTAATGTGTTGTTGATATATGAAAGAGCTCTCCTTATTCATGATACCATTTTTGCATTTGCCATATTGCGATTGTTTTTGTTTTGTTTTGTTTTTTGTTTTTGCTTCTGTTGTTGTTGTTTTGTTGTTGTTTTTTTTTTTTGATAAACATGGAGAATTCAGAACGAGTGTGCTCATTTTGATATGATTGGATACTGGTGGAATGATATATTTTTAATCCCACGATGTGACAAATACAATCTAACGAACATTTTTTAACGACGGATGTTGTCTTTCCATTTTATCGAATTGACCGTAGTTTCGAAGCATGTCAATTACTTGCTCAGAAATAAGTGCATATAAGGGGTTTGTTAAGTTGGGTTTCACTTCCATACAAACATCCAGAGTTATCAGCATCAGGGAGCATACATCAAAACGAAAGATGATCACAGAGTCCAGTGGCGGTGGCAGCAAGTGACCTAACAAATCTTAGATATGCAACCACTGTTTGGGGGAACTATATCGAACCTTCAAACTATCGGACCTTCGGACTATCAGACCTTCGAACTATCGGACCTTCAAACTATCGGACCTTCGGAATCGAAGTTACTGAAATAGCCGACTTGAATACAGGATAATGAATTATTTACACATGTTTTATTTTGGTGTCAAATCGACATTCATGTGACGTCACTCAGACATTCAAATGATAATAAAAAAATCTTCCGCAAGCAGTCCCCCCATTAGCCTATCGTATCTCAACTAGGTTTTGTTATACGCGTTACTTAATATATCCATGCACATCTAATACCAAACGCTGGGTATGTTAGAGCGATGCATCTCATAGTCAGTGTCCCGTTACCCGTGTGTTAACCGCTTTACCTTTTGACGAGGAATACATGAACGAATTAATAAAAAAAAACTGAATATCACATATTTACATATGATTTATTTAATCTTAGAAGCAATTCATTATCACAAAACAAACAAAAGTGAAAATGACTATATCTGTAACACACTGTAGGCAGCCTACAGGTCTATAACGTGATATATCCAGACCTTGCTATGACCAGAGCCACAGACCACTGGAATGGAAGTTTGCTTCGTAGTTACAATTGTAACTTATTGTTAAACAGTAACAAAGAGAGTTATGACGTGTACAACTTTGACAAGCATCTCTGATCAGCAGATCGGTTAGCTTACCCATAACGGATATACCTGTAAGAAACTATTAGTCATTCGCATCTTGTGAAATCAGGTCGAGAGAAATTCTCACGTAGCGTATGTACGAATCAGTCATCGTGGTTACCAGCTAATAATTAAAAAATGTCAAATACAACCGTTGCCATGGACAAATAATACCTGTATCCCTTCTCCTACGTCACATCCAAACTTTCTGTAGTATTTACCATTAATGATGTATCAGTATTCAAACGCGATTGAATGTAATATAGAAACTCTCGGATAAAAAAGAATAAATCATTAGGATGTCCAGGATATCGGTACAAATCTGTTAAAAATTGACAAACACATGCCTACTGAATTCAAGTTGAGGGATCGGGTGACATGGAGGGGGGAGGATCCTTTGTCGATCGGTCACACCCGTCGTGAGTTCAATCAAATCGAAATGAAATGCGTGTGGAATGAATCCTCGTGATAATTGTTACAGATGTCCCAGCAACCTCCATTAAACAATAACTCGATAATCGGTTTTCGATATTCCTGTGTCAATAATCTGTAATTGAGTAGTTTACCTCTGTATATGAATTGTTCATATGTTGAACACATTATAGCATATCGGATTATTTGTGAAATATCAACCCCATATGCGGGTGAGTGTGGGATATTACTCCTTATTGTGGAAAATTTACGGTGGAAAAGCCGATATCGTCGAGTTTGTCGTATAATTTATTTGTTAGTCCCCCGTTTGTGTCTATAGTTAGTGAATATATTGTCTATTAGAAATTCCAGCATCTGTTTTTATATCAACTTCAATGTATTTATGTTGGGATTCAGATTGGTGTTTGACAAAATAATAACCATCGTAACCAATTACTAGATATTTAAATTCCCGGTACCCCTTTTAGTGAAAAAAAAGAAACAGTTGTCTATGATGCTAAAATTATTTATGTGGCATTGTTGTGTAAAGTGCATAAAAGTCTTGTATGTTGATACTGAGAATCTGACAAAAACTGTGTTCCTTCAAACTTGCTAAAAGTTGTTCAGAATTTTTAATTATCCACATCTGATTTACACCATTTCTGGAATACGCAACTGTACAGCATTAATGAAAGTTCACCTGAAAGGCTGTTAATGTCTTAGTAAGGAGTAAATACGGGGTTTTGTGGAACATTTGTCTGATACTGGTATGCATCTCTGCCTATATGGGGTTTTGTGGAACATTTGCCTGATGCAGCTATGCATCTCTGCCTATATGGGGTTTTGTGGAACATTTGCCTGATACAGGTATGCATCCCTGCCTATATGGGGTTTTGTGGAACATGTGTCTGATACTGGTATGCATCTCTGCCTATATGGGGTTTTGTGGAACATCTGCCTATATTGGGTTTTGTGGAACATTTGCCTGATACAGCTATGCATCTCTGCCTTTATGGGGTTTTGTGGAACATTTGCCTGATACTGGTATGAATCTCTGCCTATATGGGGTTTTGTGGACCATCTGCCTATATGGGGTTTTGTGGAACATTTGCCTGATACAGCTATGCATCTCTGCCTATATGGGGTTTTGTGGAACATTTGCCTGTTACAGGTATGCATTTCTGCCTATATGGGGTTCTGTGGACAATTTGCCTGATACCGGTATGCATCTCTGCCTATATGGGGTTTTGTGGAACATTCGTCTGATACTGCTATGCATCTCTGTCTATATGGGGTTTTGTGAGGTTTAGGTGTCCATTGTAAATATGGTAGCTCAAAATCAGTATCTCTTGTAATTGCATCGAAAGAACGTAATACTGACACATGTTGTCAAGGATCTCGTCTTTTGAAAGTGAGCTACGTGTGTATGTATGATTACCAGAATCCGTGTTAAACCTTTGTTCTTTTGAGAAACAATTATAGTAATGTGTCTTGGAAATAAAAAACAACAACAAAAAAAACATTATTTGAGGATTTTTTTTCTGCTGGGACCAGTACATATTGGTCATGTAATCTATCTAGCTCGGTTACCATTCCTTTATCACTACACATAGAGGGATAGCGTATTTCACAGCTCATGCAAGTAGACCAATTGTCATTCGACAGCACGGCTATGTGCGCGGCTATTGGTATTTTCAATTTTCTTCTGACACAATTAGAACGCACCAAGATGTCGAATGTCAATAACATCGAAATAAACCGATTTATTTCTGTGATTTTCGTTTTGTTAGTGGTTTTAAGAATTAAACAAAAATCAGAGTTATATCTGTGATATTATATTCTTTATTGATTCAGTCATATGTTCAGAGAAGACTTGTCCGACAAATACATAGAACGGGTTTCTTAGATATCAATGTATTGCTACGCCAAAAACTAGAGCGGTTAACGGTTTGGTCATGGACGTATTGACATTTGTATACAATCGTTCTGTATACCTGCAATGAAGGGAATAACAGTCGGTATGTAAATATTCTATAGTGGTCGTGGACCAGTTTTCGGCTAGAACGAGTAGCCAGCTATTGTATCATTTCGGTTATATAGAACACGATTCTTTTAGAGAGGTCCAGTTGGCATGGCAACATTTCCCATGTTAAAAGAATGCGTCCCCCGCATTGCTGGTTACAATTATACTTATGTTGAAGTTTAATTGCATTTGTTGACTTATTCTAAAATTTCCATTTAAACATTGATCTAAAAGTTTTATAAGCAGTGCGTACACACATGCCGGATGACATTAAACAATATAGTTATCTGAATACATTTGGTTTTGTGTCGGATTGGGATGGGCTAGTGTCATTAATTTGTAATACACTGGATACAAACAAAATCGATATATACACGATACTGTTAATACCAGTAGGAATTGATACTCTTTGTCTCTCTTATGGAACGACATCCAAAGCGTTTAGTTGCTTAATTAACATGTAAAGCATGTGTATATACCTTTGTTGTGAAGAATAATAATGTATCTGCTCCTAATCAGCATTTTGTTGACAATAGGTTCAGAAGCGCTAGTTGAGGAGGACCATGCACAACTGTTTTCTCTCTCTCTCTCTCTCTCTCTCTCTCTCTCTCTCTCTCTCTCTCTCTCTCTCTCTCTCTCTCTCTCTCTCTCTCTCTCTCTCTCTCTCTCTCTCTCTCTCTCTCTCTCTCTCTCTCTCTCTCTCTCTCTCTCTCGTGTACTCCAGTATAAACATAATATGCAGTTTTCTAACTCAAACTTGATCGTGAGGACGTGAGTTCGAGTCCAGCCGGCGGCAGGCTGGTTTCCTGTCTGTCGGATGAGACAGTAAAAACCGTGGCCCCGTGTCAAAGTAGGTGTCGGCACGTTAAAGAACCGTGACTGCTTAATGGTCGGAAGTGCTGACCATAGGCCACAATTTGAAGCCCTTCACCGGCATTTGGTGACGTTTCCATATGAGTGAAATATTCTGGAGTGGGACGTTAAACAACATTAAACAAACTAACAACTGAGCCAGTCAGCTCTGGTAATTGATAATCGCATCCTTATTTGTTTAGATACGACAAAATGAATATCTCTCTTTTCTCTCTCACACACACACTCTCACACACACACATACATACACAAATACACACTCCGCATGCACGCATGCACACACACACAAACACACACGATGTGACCCCTTAATATATTATGTGTACACTCACTGTCAACTTCTGGATAATCTTGACAAAAATGTGATGTCACTTCCTACTTTCAAAACGTCGAAAGTGTCAAAATCGGCCAACTATTACGAACTGAATTCGATCCCTCTTTTCCGGGGAACAAAAAAGCAAAATCGATAAACCCACCACGCAAGGAAATTAAGAGAAGGAACACGGGAGGAAATAGGAGGAACACAGATAGGTCCAAGTTCGCACTTGGAATTTGTAATACGATTGCGGTTCTGAGCAGACGTAACCCGAATAATCCAGTCGTTTTATTTTGCTCACTGGGCATGGCAACAAGATTGTACGCATACTGTTCACAGCTATATTGTTTGATTTTGTCAACGTCAGCATTCAGGGTAACATTTATGGATCGAAAACAAATGCTTTTAGTGACCCGATATATTGAATCATATATTTCCAGGTATTAAAAACAGCGTTGATAAGCATATATTTTGTATGATACATGCACTTTCCAATAAAAATTCACGTACTGTATTTTAAAAATAAATATAAAACAAGCAAAAATCGACCGATTTTAACATTCCGAGCGCGCAAAGGACCGAAATCCCCTGACCGAATTACAAAGTACATTTGATATAGCGAAAGAGTTTATTTGAAATGCCATTGCATACGGAAATACAATTCAATTGTTTAAGGTATGGGAAAACTTAAATTCGAATAAAACAAATAACTTCGAAAAAAAAATCTTTTACAACGTTTTACGTGTTTGATGATGTATTTGAACACACGTATTATCATAAATATCAGAGGACAAAAATATCATTGCGACAGCTTATATCGTTTTAAACATAGACGGGCAATGAACAACTAAGCTATACAATAAACGCGACGATTTCGGCTTTCCCATCGTAAATTATGAAGATTTCATATACAGAGGTAAACTACTCACTGACAAATTATTGACACAGGGATATCGAAAACCGCGTTTAATGTCAACGTTCCGCAAATTTTACGGTCGGTATAATAGTCTTGTTTGCGACTACTCTGTTTCACAAAGTGCTTTTGTTGGCGGTTGTTGAGACATCTGTACCAATTGTGACGAGGATACACTCCTCACGTGTTTCATTGGACTTGACTGTGGACTCACGGCGGGTGTGACCGGTCGACATGGGATGCATAATACTCCATGACACCTGATCCCACCTCTTGGTTTCCAGAGGTCCGTGTTTGTCCATTTTTACCGGATTTGTATCTATATCCAGCACATTCTATTGATTTATACTTTGGTATCTGAAATTTTGTATATATTTAAGTAGTTATTTTCTCTTTTTTTTATATACTTTATTGATTTTTCATGTATATGATTAGTTACAATTTAATTAATATGTAATGAACAGCAAAATACATTCACTCTGACAAAAAAGAAAAAAAACTTGTTACAAAACACATTTAAACACACACATTCACTCTGTGGGTCGTCTAAAAATTTGTAAATACATAATTACATGTAGACCAAATAGAAAAATACAATCCAATATAACATAATTCAAATAAACTTGAACATTTCTAAGATATTTTTAAATACATCTATAAATTATAAATCCTGCCTGCACTAAATATATATATATATATATATATATATATATATATAATATATATATATATATATATATATATATATATATATATATATATATATATATATATATATATATATATATATATATATTCATTATTATAGCAGGGGTACAAATGCTTTAGACGGAAATATAAAATACATGTACTAGACTTTAACACGGTTAGATACTGATATATTGCATGTATCCATAACAGTCATTTCTTCTCAATCCTTTTAATGATAACAATTGTATACTGTTACTCTGAAGCTGATATGATACTTATACTATATAAAAACTGTATCATAACCTTATTTGTCATCAATATATTATGATGTATATGCATGTAAAATAGTTTTTCCTGTATTAGGATTAAATACCTGAAAAAATTGAAGTAATTCACTACATATGTCATGACCATGGTTTTATGTAATACATGTACATATAATACAGAAGTAGATAGTCTATATACCTGTTACAAATGAAGTAAGAACAAAAACATTAACACATATTACAGTTTACTGAACCAGTTGCCCTAAGTTTCTCTGAATTTTTCTGCATTATTTTTACTATATGCCATTTCCCTATTTGTCAATATACAACTTTTTATAGAGGAGATGAGTCCATTAAAGCTTAGCTGCTTGTTTAGACATCTCGTGGAATAAATGTAATATTTGATTTGTAGTAATAACAGATTTCCTGTATGTTTACCCATAAAAATTCCAAGTAAAACAATTTGTTTTTGAAATTGAATTATTGTATTGAGGTGTTCTAAGAGAAATTCTTCAAAATAATTAATGAGGTATTGTACATTATTACACTCTCAAAGTGAATGTTATATTGTTTCTTATTATTCTGAACAAAATCTACATAATTTATTATAAGATTTTATAACTTAACTAATGTATTAGTACAAAGTATTCTGTTGTTAATTCGAACTTGAAAATATCTTAATTTAGTGTTGTTTGTTGTTTAAAAAAGTATTTGCAAGATATTATAGATATCCTTTTTTGGTTAAGATCAATATTTCTCTCCATTTTTGTATTCCTTTCGAGTCAGAACTATTTCTATTTCTATTAATAGTTGTATACAATATTTTTTTTTTACTTTTTTGTACTCTTAATGAGATATAGGATTTTATTTGAAACATAAGGTGATGGGGCTTCTTTTCAACATATTCTGCATGTTATTTGTTGGTGACCAAGACTTAATGGCTGAAACGATACCACTATATTCAATAAAAACAATATGTAAATCAGAGATTCTAATAAAATCTTCAAAATTATGGAAATTGTTATTGTCATCAAGCAAATCATTAATAAATTTATTATTGTTATCAAACCATGCTTTATAAATAACAGAGGAATTTCCAATTAATATATTTTTGTTAAGAAATAGTGGTGTTTTTGCTGGTTCTTCATCATCAAATTTCTCAAATTTTTACAGCGTTTTATCAAACTTTTAAAGACATCAATCCGAAATAAATTTTTCAAAGTAGGTATACTATTACATACATAGTCTAAGCCACAAGATTTTAATTTATCTAAATATCCATATGCTTTCTGTTTTTGAAAAATTTATACATAACCCAGATATTTTAGCGAAATTGTCCAGAATTTGAAGTGCTTCTTGCAGTGACTGTTCACTTCCAGCTAAAATTAGAGTAGAATCATCTGCATATAGACCTATTTTATCTTCTGTTTCACCCGTTTTAATACCCTCAATATATTTTTATTATTTCTTATTTGGATTGCTAAAATTTCAGCACAGAGAATGAACAGTTATGGTGAGAGGTTGTCTTCCTGCCTACAATCCCGGGATAGCTTGAATGATTCAGATATGTTTCCGCCTTGATTCACAGATGAAAAAATGTTATTGTAAAATTGTGATATCAAATTTCTTATTGACTCTCCAAAATTGAAGAACTTAACAACTTTTTGAATAAAGGGCCATGGAATGGAGTCAAAAGCTTTCTCAAAATGAGTTAAAAGAAAAAGACCTGGGATATTTTTCTTTTCAGTGTATTACAATATGTCGTAAATTAACCTAGTATTCTCCCCAATATATGTACCTGCTATAAATCCAGTCTGGTCAGTATGAAGTAGTTCATATAAAGCAGTTTTAAGTGTTGCTGCAGTAGAGCCAGATGCAATTTTATAAACAGTATTTGAACAAGATATTGGGCGCCATTTTTTAAGAAAGTGTCGAGGTTTATCTCCCTTGGTAAGACAAGTAATAATGCAATGCCGCTGTATTACTGAAAGAGAACCAGAGTTATAACTATAATTTATTGATCGAACGACTAAGTTTCCTAATTGCTTCCAAAAAACTTTAAAACATTCAGCTGAAAAAAGCATCTGTTTCCGGGGATTTATTATTTTTCATCTTTTGAAGTGTTTGGCCAGCCTCCTGTAAAGTACTTTCTCCTTCCAATTTTAAAGATTCATCAAGAGATAGTTTATTAATACTGTCAGAATTAAACTCTGTGTCAAGGCCTATGTATTGATTATTGGTAAGGGTATCTTCTCTATAATTTTATATAGGTTTTAATAAAAATTATTGCTTCACATAATATTTCATTGTGGTCATTTAGAATAATTCCATTGTCTCTCTGTATTTTTGGTATTAATTTATTTGTGAATTTTCGGGACTCAAAACTTTACAAACATTTACAAAAATAATGTGTTTCTCACCCTCCTCCACTCATCTAGCGTTTGACCCAATAAATGACCCGTTTAACCTTTCTTTACTCATATGTCCAAGTTCATTTTTTTTCTCTCTTGAAGTTTGTCCATTGTATTTTTCTCTAACATTAAGTTCTAATAGTTCTATTTCCTGTATAAGTTTATTTTCTTTCTCTGTTGATTTCATTTTGTTGTTGTAGATTCCCCACGTACTTCCATCAAAAGTGTTTCGAGAAACAATTGGTCATTAAGAAACTTTGTCATAAAACGTCTGTTTCGCCCAACACCCCTGTTCCCGCCTGGTACTATACGGCAAACCGAGTTTCATCATTGGAATATTATCAATAAAACCTGTACAATAAATAGGAATAACATACCGTTTTTTTCTCCTCAGATATATTCTTATTTATATTTTCTAAATACTTTTTATCATAAAAAAGAGAATTGTTAAATTTCCAGAAGCCTTTGCCTCTTTTGAATTCCTGAAAACATAATAAAATTACTACTGCAGAATGGTCTGTTCTGTAAACAAGTTCTATTGCACATGTTTTTAGCTATTAAGTAAATTATCTGAAACAAGAAAAATATAAACTGGCTTATTGTAGAAATGTTCATCTTCTCAAGGTATATCTTCTTAGATCAGGATAAAGTCGTCTGTAAGGATCTATATAGTTATTATTTTCTATCATCTCTAAAAGTTTATTCTTTGCATTTGGGTTATTTATGTTCCTGTACCAAATTAAATCACAGCATGATATTGTCTTCTTAACATTCATTTCATTAATTGATTGTAATAAATTATCAAGAAATTTTAGAATCAGAGAATTATTAGGAGCCAATATGTCCTGTGGGTTCAAATATACCTTCACTTTTTCATTTACCTTTTCAAGAAACTGTTTCCTTAAATTTCCGTCACGTCCTTCTTTCAAGGCCATAACCTTAATATTATTCTTTCTCGAATACTGTTCGTTATGCTTTTACAATCACATCAGTATGTGGTTCCTTTAGTTTTTCTATTTCTGTCTTCTGAAAAGATATTTTCTCCTGTAAGTTGTTAATTGTATATTTTTGATTGTCTATTATAACTTTTAATTTCCCTGTTCTTTCCCTCATCCGTTTTTAAACTCTTTCTGTAAATCATCTCTCACTTCTTTCCTGATACAGTCCATCAATTCTGCAATCACATCTTGCACTTTTCTCTTTACGAGACTTTCTGTGTCACTATTCTTTATTATTACCTCCAGGACATTTTCCAAATATTTCTTTTTTTACTGTTTCATTTAGATTTTCTTTGATTGTTTCAATGTCTTGCTGTAATAATTGTGTTGTATCCAACTCAAAACATTCCCCTGAGCTACTTAACACCTCCGACTGTGTTCTTCCTTTTTCTTTGTTGTTATTGTTGGTGTTTACCTGTAGCCTTGTTTGTACAGATCTATATGTTCCTTTATTACTTGAATGGCTCATGCATGTTTCACATGTAAGGAAAACAATAGCTTGAATCAGAGCACTTTTCAGATAGATATTTTTACACAATAATCCAGATCTTTATCATCCAAAAGCACTTGATTAAAGTTCAAACACACACATAGGGTAGATATATGGAATCTCTGTAACTTCCTGCATATATCTGTATATAAATTAAAGTCTGTTTCACTTCGTAAACATGTAAAAATGACCATGTTGCAGGAGCAATTGTTTTACACTGTCAGTAGCTCACAAGCCATATTTAATTCTGACGTTGTTATTTCGATTAATATCATAATTGATTATTGATGTTGTACAGTTCCTGTTTGTAATTTTATAGTATGTTTCATTATTCGGCAAGTATGTTGTACGTGGATTACATTATAAGTGAAGAATGATTGCAGTTATTGGGTGTTATCGACAATTTCGAATGGATCTGAACGGGGGTTATTTTACCTACATTTCATACTGACTGCTGGCCTAACGGGGGTTATTTACCTACATTTAATACTGACTGCTGGCCTTACCTAAAAATTCTGAGCGACGTCCATTGATGCAATTGATGCATTTTTCATTTCCGTTTAAACTACAAAGTTCTAGGTCAGAGTGAACTAACCGGAACTATATACAGGTCCCCAGTTCCTTTTAAGCTATACGACTTTAGGATCCAGTTTTACCTGAAGCTAAGGGAAATCCTGGACCGGTTCCCAGTTTACAATAAACGGCATTTGGAACCATTCCACAGTTCTGTTTAACACAAACAGAACTGGGAACCAGTTACCAGTTTCGTTTTAGTTAAACAGAACAAGGAAGAAGGTCCATTGTATAAAGTTCCAAGTTCACATTCAGAAAATATTGTATGTGTTTCAAGATGGTTCCGAATTCCGTGTAAGCTAAATTCATCTAACTAGATCGTAGTTCCGTTTAAGCTAAATGACATTAGAATCCAGTTTCCAGTTTATCTTAAGCAGAACTGGGAACCAGTCCCTAGTTTCGATTACCTTAAGAGGAACAAGGAACTAACCCGCGTTCCGATTAGCTTCAACGGAACTTGGAACCAACTTTTGAAGTACATAGACTATTTTGTTTTCTAAAATTGAAGTGGGAACTACATGCAGTATTTCTTTAAACGGAACAGGGAACTCGTTCCGATTTCTGTTTAGCTTATACAGAACTCGGAACTCGGAACAAACTTGAAGTACATACACTATTTTCTGAAACTGTCCCTAGTTCTGTTTAACTTAAACGGGTTTTTCAGACCCTTGTGAAGGTATTGACTTAACAATCATGCACAAAAATTTGAAAGTCAGTTAGTGATTGGTTCATGAGAATAATAATAAGATTCACATAACAGAAAACAAAATAAAAAAAACATGAAAAACACACTTTGAAGGGAATTAACTCCCAGAAAGGTCGAGCCCATTTGATTTTTTAATAGATAATTACGTGCTGAACATGTTTGCTCGTTTCACTTTCACTCAATTTATTATACGAATCCATGCACAAAAAGGACCTCTATATATCCATTGTTGAAAAACAATTCCATAATGAATTTAAATAACGATTTTTTAATTTAATTTAAATTTTAATTCAAATTAATTTCTATACCAATCAATGTCCAAATCAACATATTGCAGTATTATAACAAAGTGATCAGCATCGCTAAAAATAATAATTTATGGAATGTTTTGCTAAGCATAAGTAGAGTACGTTTCTGAATAAATGTGTTGTGTAAATAAAAAGCGACAATATCGGTTTTTGTTTTCATTTTACGTCCTCGGAAAGTGCCGGTTTTGTCTGAATATATATATATATATATATATATATATATATATATATATATATATATATATATATATATATATATATATATATGTATATATGTGTGTGTGTGTGTGTGTGTGTGTGTG
>BROG01001392.1:0-20000 GCA_030159075.1 Atrina japonica | reverse complement strand
TCGTTGAACTTCACTAATGTAAACAAACATGAAGCTTCTTATAAGCGCCTATGTGAACCAGTTGTACAATAGAATCACAAGCGAGGGAACCATGTTACATGTCAAAGGTAAACATTATCCGGTGGTATGTTACTATAGTTTTATAATTTATTCATATATGTGTGGGATATTATGGGGGTTCCAGGGTTTTTTGCACTCAATGACCCCAATCGTACTCGTCGATCTCTCCATTCTACTGGATTTGAGTCGTACCACCCGGTGGCAATCGACCGCGACGGTTCCCGTTATCGAATCGCACACCACGGTCGTTGGTGGTGAATTGACGGAAGAAAAAATTTGAAAATCAGATAAAGAAAAATTTTCTATATCTACAGCATGAACATTCTGAATGGGTTGAGAAATTTATTTAAGGCAGGTAAATGGGGGTATAAGAAAGTAACCGAAGCCGTTTGGGATTATGTGAGAGGAGCGTCGACGGAAGACAGACAAGAAGGACCGTCAGACAAAATTTACGACGGGCGTTGAACGAGGAACTAGGGGAAGCTTCTACCGGGATGCAACGCAAGTTAATTAGATCTCGATATATTAAATTCTACAGGCGGATCTTTCCAAAAGCGTTGCCCGAGTCGAACGAAAGCGACGACAGCGTCACGCGCCCACTCTCGATTTCGGCGATAGTTTTAAACACTTTTATACGAGTTATAAAAAAAAAATGTTGGCTATCACGTCCTTCGAGCGATCTCAGAGCGTTGTTACAGTATTTTAAAGACGATTTCTTGTCTAAAATTTCCAACGAATTCAGAAACGACCCCGTAAAAATCCAAGTTCAAGTCGAACAGCGATCAGACGATCTATTTTAAACGAGGTCTCGCAAGTCATCACGCAATTCCATAAAACTCGACAATATCCGATCTTCAGAGAAGACGAAATCGAAGACGTGTTTCAAACTATAGTCGAAGAGCTGATAGATTCGCTCGGTAGAACCGTTCAAGCGGGATCGGGGTGGGTCATCGACGACGCGCAAATGATTTATTTGAATTTTACCAAGTACCAACCACCCATGGGATCCTCCTATTTCGAGTTGCCCGAGCAGATTGCGAACAAGGGGCTATCATAAACGTACAAAACGAGGATCAGAGATGTTTTATGTATAGCGTATTTGCATGTTTGTATCCAACGCTATCACAGATCATCATTGTAAGCCTCAGAAATATAAACGGTTCATCGATAGACACGATCTCGACCGCATCGATTCTCCGACTCCCTTGAAGCAAATTTCCAAATTCGAAAATCGCAACGGACTCGCTGTAAACGTTCTCGGGTGGACGGAGAGTAGAGGGTTTTTTCCTTATCGCATATCGGAAAGATTTCACGATCGCAAAGTTCATCTATTGCTGTTAGAAGACCTAGAAAGCAACTGGCACTACTCTTGGATTAAGAACACGTCTAGATTGTTCTATTCTCACTCGAAACACAACGAGAAATCCTACCCGTGGCTTCGTTGTCTTAAAGTACTATCGAGCGAGGGCGTTTACAAGAAGCACGTGGCCGATTGTCGCGGCATTAACAATCCACCCATGAAACCCGTCATGCCCGAAGAGGGTCGTAATATTCTCAAATTTAAGAATAACGGTCATAAACAGCCCGTACAGTCTACGATCTATGCGGATTTTGAGTACGTCATCTCACCCATCAACGAAGAGGCTGGCGATAAAACGACGAAGACCTCGCGTCATAACCCATCGGGATACTGTTACGTAGTCGTTTGGAGATCGTGCGAGGGTGTCTATGAGATGGAAGAGCCTCAACTCTATCGCAGGGAGAATGCCGTGAAACATCTTCTAGAAAGTTTTCGACGAGAAAAACAAAAGATTAATGCCATTTGTTCTGAAAAAAGGAGGTTCCGCATGACCCGCGAGGATCAGAAAAAGTTCGAGGAGTCCCAGCGATGTTGGATTTGTGGAGAGGAATTCTCGGGGAATGACCGCGCGTGGTTCTCTTTATGGATTCAGAGAAGGGAACTTTTAAAGGAAAACCCCAGCGATCCCCGAATCGAGGAGATCATGAAAGAAATCAAAGACGATCATTGCCACCTCTCTGATAAATTTCGGGGTGCGGCTCATAATAAGTGCAATAGATTATTGAGAATGGCAAAACACGTCCCCGTCATCTTTCACAATCTTCGCGGTTACGATTCCCATTTAATATTATCGGAAATGGACGTGAAAGAGCCCGTCGACTGCATTCCGACGAATAACGAAAAGTTTATCAGTTTTTCCATCGGATCCCCGAAATACGTCAAGGGAGAAACCGTCAGATCTTTGAGATTCATCGACAGTTTCCAATTCTTGTCGTGCGGTCTCGAGACGTTGGCTAGAAGACTTCGAGAAGGATTTCTTCAAACTCATGAACAACGTTGTGTACGGGAAGACCATGGAAAACAAACGGAAGAGAACCGAGTTGAAAATAGTGGGCGATGGAGACATCCAAAAGATGACCGCGTCGCCCTCTTACAACGAATTGTCCAAGATCAACGACGACGTGTTCTTTCTTCATTCAAGCCAACGAGAGTCGTGTTGGACAAACCCAATTACTGCGGCATGACGATCTTGGACCTGTCCAAGAGACACATGTACAGGTGGTACTACAAGCACCTGAAGGCGAAATATAGGGACGGGTGTAATCTACTCTATACCGACACGGACTCTCTGTTGGTCGAGATCCAGACGGACGACGTCTACCGGGACATGCTGGAAGACGAAGACCAATACGATTTTTCCAATTACGAGGTCTTCCACGGAGTTAAGAACAAAAACAAGAAGGTGATCGGTAAATTAAAAGACGAATGCGGAGGGAAACTCGTCAAAGAATTCGTCGGATTCAGTCCCGAGATGTACGCCACGCTGATGAGAGATGATAGCGTTACCAAACGAGCGAAGGGTGTGAGACAATACGTCTTGAAAAACACGATAGACTTTAACGATTATAAGGAGGCTCTCTTTCACGACGCTGGGATATCGCACGAGATGCACAGTCTGCGCTCGTTCAACCAGATCATCTACGGGATCAGACAGGATAAGACGGCATTGGATTCCCTGGACACGAAAGTCTACATTCGGGAGGATCGCGTCCACACGTATGCACTGACATAGATAATTTTATTATCTGCGTAGATAATAAAATTAATCCACTACCAGCAACTCTTCTCGAACCAAACTTCTCAGAGGAGCGGGTTCCTTCAGGTAATAGACGTCTATGCCCTGCATTCTGAACTGTCGATCGACCTCGTGTTTGTCCACGCTCCAAATGGGATTGGTCGCCCTGCGCTTTCCACCCTCCAACTCGCCGGGCTGATAGAGATATCTGACTCTGATAAACGACCCACCGGCGATCGAACTTCGGTGGAGGGCGTTATTGCTTCGGAAGGTTGGGTCTCGTCGTTGATCGCTTTCACGACGTCGGGCAGCCGTTGCGCCCACTCTGTTTCTGTCATAGGATCACATCTCTTGGTCGTATTGATAGCTGAACAGCCGTTATCTGAATGTTCTATTGAATCACTCGACGATGGCCTGATCGCGATGAACATCGACCCCCCCCCCCTTCTTATTATCGCACCGTGTCGAGCCATGAGTTTGGAGACGGCGCCCATGAATTTGCGACCTGGATCAACTTGCGGTAATTTTGTAAACGTCAGTCGTCGTTTGTAGATCTTTTCGAAAGCGTCGGCCACCTATCGACTGTCTTTGGTTGCCAGCGGTTCCGCTTCTTTGTGCCGAGTGCCCACATCGACCACCGTCAGAGCATATTTATACGTTTTCCTACCCACATTATCGTGCGGTAGAAACAACAGCCCAGCCTGGTGGATGTCGTTTTCTTCCACGTGTTCGAATCGGGGTCGCACGATCTTCCAAGGGGCATGTAGATAGATTTGCCACGCGTCCTGCTTTTTCATGAAATCGAACGCCTCCTTTTCGTCGACGTTGGCCGCCTTGGCCAATTTCTCGATGGCCGCCTTTACCTTCCAATAGTGTTTGTAATAGATCTCTTCCATTTTATTTTAGGCGACATATTTTTTAACGCCGTAGAACACGAGTCCAGTCCCGATCAACACGAAGAGGATTTCTTTATCTTTTTGCTCCTCGGAGGGTTGATAGAAATCGCTCCACGCCGGTTTGGGAGCCATCTCCTCTTCATCCATCTTCTGCGAGTAGAGTGACATGGCGGCGTCCACTTCTTTGTAGGTGTACAGCGCGTGTCCTTCTTTTTTCAGTCCCTCGTTTAAAAAATCTAATCGCTACGTGCGTTCGTGATTCCATTCGTCTCTGGCCTTGGTAAGTTTTTCCATCGCCTCATCGTGTCTCTTTTGCTCGTCGTGGTTCGAAAATAAAAATTGCGATCCGGAAAACGCCAAGACGTTGACCAATACACCACCTACCATCATCGCGATCGTTGCCATTCTATTAACGGTTTATTTTATTTCAGGATATCGGCAGGAATGATTCCCTTCTTGATCAACATGTCCTTGGTGTATTCGGCAGCAGCAAATTCGGCGAGGATCACCCCGACGTCTTTCGGGTCTAGATCCATCTTGGGCGTCGGCATCTTAAAGAAGTTCTTGAAAAGTTGCGCGTATCCGATGGCAATCCCCGTAGTGACGGCTGCGTGATACGCGGTGTTGGCCAAATCTTTTTCACTCATCCTTTTTTACGAGAAAAAGTTATTTATAAGGGAGTCATCGTATATAACCTTATTTTAAACGTCGTTCACACATCTTACCGATAGCGTCGGTCACTTCTGCCATGTCATAGTCGTTATTCCCTTTAATCGTTACATTGATAGTACCGTCATCATCATCGATAGGATCATCAACGTATATAGTCCTATCGTTAACCATTCAAGATACCGTTTGTACTAGCGTTGCCATCGTCATTATTCCCAATGATACGAACATAGCCATACCGACGGCGGTGTGGATTGAAATTCTTTCGGACATTTCTTTTTTTAATACGAGAGAAAAATATTTATAGCATTTCATGAGCGCGGGGGTGGTGGTAGATACAACATGTTTAAACAATTTTTTGTCTAGTCGGACTCCGAGGTGTCCGATTCGTAGGACACGCCGTCGCTGTCGGACTCGGTGTCGGAGTCGAGGAGGGAGATATCTCTGCAGGGTTCCTTCGTCACGAAAACGTTGCTCACCTTGCACCGAATGGATGGGCGCTCGTCGTCCTCGATGTATATTTCCTTGATGACCAGGTCACAGATAACCTTGCAATCCTTATTCATATAGTAACGAATATTCTCGACGGGTACGTAAACCCCGTTGGCGGGGATCATCGTGAAGAATTTCGTCGTGATCTTGTCACAGGGATCCAGATACACATTGCTGAAGATGGCCATATGCTCATACGGAGCGTAATAGTCCCGAACGTTGAGGTACTGGAAGTATTCCATTTGTTTCTCCTCGGATTTCCTTTGGATGCACTCATCGATCCTTTTTAGGGCGAGAGTCGTTTTCTTGTTCGGCTTAAGTGCCAAGTAATATCCCTCCAACGGTAGCCCTTTTTTTCTAATTTTCCTGCAGATCACACATGGTAATTGAGGGAGTCCGTATGACGAGGGTTTTATCATTACAGAGAATTGGTATTTTTTTATGGGGCTTGGGCTTTGTTCTCGTGCGGATGTCTCCTAGGCTCAGTTTATCCTCGTCGAATTTTTCCTGTGGCACCACCTTTTTTTTAGACTCGTCGTATGTTTGCAGTGTTCCCATCCTTTTTTTAATACGAGAGAATATTATTTATAACATTTCATGAGCGTGAAAGACTTTGGGTGGAATGACCTTGGGTTCTGGTGGGATGACTTCGGGTTCTGGTGAGGGTTTTATTTTTATGTAGACCATAATTCCAACAACCGCGAGTCCACCCGCTAGCCATTTCCAGTTATCGTTGTTTTTAGCATTGCTATCATTGCTAATGGCATTCCTATCGTTGCTATTAGCATTCTTGCCCCATCTACGTTGGGCACCTTTCTTCCCCGCCTCCTGGCGTTTTGGATTCTTTTTCTTCTCCTCTATTTTCCTCCGGGTTCATCGTGTTTTTCTATATCGTCAGATTTTTTAAATCGGATAATGTGGCGACTCGTCGTGGCAACTATACTGAGAGGTGCTAAATACGCGCCGTATTTGTAATATAAACTACAACACACTTCGCCTCTGGCCGCGTCCAAGAAGGGGTCTTCGTTCAAGTCCTCGATCAGTTTGGGTTCGTCTTTGATGTCGAAAAACTGTTTAAGTCATCGCAAATACAGACTGATGAGGGAATTGGCTAGCGACTTGGCCATACGCATGTTCAATCGAGCGTGTAACAGACGACTCAGGGTTTCGACCTCCTTGTCGTTCATCTTTTCCAATTTGGAAGACGTCACGTCTTTGCCCAAAAACTGACGCGCGCGTCCGGACCCGACGATGGCCGACAGTCTGTCTTTGACGGATACATCCCTGCCGGGCACATCGTTCGCTAATACGTCGTCCACATTCATCGTTTTTTATAAAGACTGCAAACGTTTTCTCAGCCATCTTTCCGTTCGGTGATAACGTTCTAATCGTAAAATATATAATATCGCGAATAATACGAGCAAAATCCATAAAACGATAAACGATAACAACGCAAACACCACCACCTCGGTAAAACGTTTCATCTTTTATTTATAAACTTCTACAGTTAACGCGAAGTGGATTTATTTACGGGGTCTAGGAATGCTTGCGCAAGTCCTCCGTCTCTTGGTTCGACTGTTTTTGGGGGGTCTCCTCATTGGGTTTAGAATACAGTTTGTCCTTCATATCGCGACACTTGGTCAGCTCGTGGAACACGGTGGCAGATTCTTCGGCCGTGATCTTTCCGTCCTCGAGTGCGCGACTCACCAGATCCGAGATCGAGTTGAGTTAACTCTCCGCGAGTTTGACGATCTTGAGGTGTTTTTCCGATTTTTTCAACAGTAATCGTCTTATCCCTTTCATGGCCAACCACACCGAACCTACGGTCACGGCTATAATTTGGAGAGGCAATCCCGCGATGGGAACGAGAAATCCGAGTCCTCCGACGACAACGCCTTCCGAGATGAGAGCCGCATCGACGGCGTCGGCGGTGTTCATGATTCGCTTATACTTTTTATGGATGCTCTTCCGCGTCTCGATCTCTCGCCGAAACGTCTCTTCGATCTCGCCAATGCATTTGAGACGATAGTGTTGCGGATCGCTCTCTAACGTCGGGTACAATGCATTTTTTTACTCATCTTCCCTTTTTTTAAAAGAATTTTTATATGTCGAGAACGACGACGCCGTTGACGGTCCCCGATTTCGACCCTTTGTTCACGCCGAAGTCGCCCGACGTTACCCGCAACGGAGGATTCAACGGGACGACCTCGTCCGTTTTCGTCTGAAAGGTCCTGTATTCGACGCCGTTCAGGATGAGCGTCACGTCCAGTTCCCCAAAGAGTCCGAGACGAATGACGTGACCGTCGAATAACATCGTCATGCCCAGAGACGGTTTGAGTCGTCTGTTTTTATTCACGTCGAATTGGAACGTGTTCATGATGCGACGCTTTTTAGCCAACATGGTGACCACCTCCAAGAGTTCTTCCCTTTCCAAGTCTTCGTAATAGAATCCCGATCTAGACATTTTATTATTTACATTTCTTAAACCTCTAAGAGCACGTGATTGTCGACGGGATGTTCGTGCCCGTCTTTTAGACGTATCGTTAATTCAGAGATGCGATCGCGTCTCAACTTTAAGAAAACGGGGTGTTCGACGTCTTTTTCGTACAACTCGGAAACTTTAACGTCTCTGACTCCCTCGGCAAATTTTTCGAGATGAACGTTGTGGAGTTCCACCGGTTGCAAGTTGATGCTATTGCTCGGGTAGACGGTCCCGACGAGAGACATGTTCTCGCCAATGCTGAGAATCTTGCCGAGTTCCGGCGTAATCTCCACCGCCATACCGCCGCCGTAGCTGTCGATTTCTTAATCTCATGGTGGTCTTGTCCAGGAACACCTTCTCGAAGTATTTCACGAGAATTCGTCGTAGGTCGGTAAACGTGTAAGACCTGCGAATTTGGGTCTCTCGCCGCGTCTCATGTATCATATGTCTTTCCGTATGTTGTACAGACCGTTGTAAAAACGAACGAACTTCACGCCCAAGCACCACTTGCCGTTCGCGTTGTCAATGTATCGAGAGAGTTTCACGGGTTTTCCGATTTCCGTCACGAGATACAACATGTTGTTTTTATATTAACTATTTTAAATCTTAACTTAGAAAGAATGAACGTGTACGACTACAGGAAGAATCTGGATTTGTCGTCGTTCGACGTCTACGTCAACGCACCCAAAAAGTTTCGCGCGTCGTTCGAGAACATCTTCGTCAAGTACAACAACCCGAACGTCTTCGAGGACGGCACCCCGAAGTACTACAACATGCTGAAGCGGTGGTACCAGCATCCCATCGGGGGATTCTGGCAGAACCAGCTGAATTTCGCGTTTTGGTGCTCCACGACCGGATGCAGCGTGACGCTGGAGATGGGTGGTGACAACCTGTCGAAGTCGTTCTTCCGGTTTCACGTCTACTACCAGATCAGAAGGATCCTGAAGGAGATTGCAGCCCCCTTGCCCAGCAATGCCGACTTCAACCACTACACGAACAACGTCGACGCCTCGGCGTACCAGCGGATCTGTCGCGAATTCGGGGTGCTGGTCGACGCAGACTGGAAGATTAAGGGGACCATCTTCGGAAAATATAACACAAAGTGGTCCACGTTCATCGCTAACCGGTCGGAGGGATTTCACGCTTTCGGGTCTGGCCAGACTGGACCTACCCGCTGACATCTCTCGTCACGAAGACTGCCTGAGGTACGCCAATTCCAAGCTCGACTACGTCGTCCATCCAGGGCTCTACATGCTGCCCAGCAAAATGGAGCTGAACATCGGCAAGAACATCGCCAATTACAATAACGAGATCTTGATCGCACCCGAAACCACGACTTCGGGAAGGAACGTCGACCTCAACGCAAAAACGTTCGCACAGGACACACCCCCACCGCCTCCTATATAGGACAAACCACCACCGCCTCCAATACAGGACAAACCACTGCAAGACGATCACGAAAGTCAAAAGACTGCCGTTTTCGCTCTATCGTTATTTTCTTTTCTTCTCTTCGTCGAGTTTCGTTAACAACCAACCGACAACGACCATGCCCAACACCCACAGTTGTTCTCCCAACCACACGGCCGTCTTGCCGAGCCTCGACAGGATCCAGGAAACGATGGCATGCAAGATTCCCGGCAACGCCTCGCCGAATTTGGCGGCCAGTCTCGCGAGCAGTTTCCCGACCGCGTCTAGCTGTGTATTGAGCCATTCCTGTAATCTGCCCTCTTTGTTCGGAGGTGGCGGCGGTGGAGAAGGCGCGACTGTCGTCCCCGGAAGGAGTAATTCGACCAATAATCCCACCGTCATGCCGATCGCCGTCAGGACGCTGAAGATGGTGACGCCCTGTTCTCTGAACAGTGTGGCGATCCGTTCTCACAAGGACGTATTCTCGTCCAACAGCCCCGCCATCGTATCCTGGATGGTGGTGAGTTGCGATTTTAGCTGCCCCTTGAGGATGTCAACGCTCTTATTCACGCAGTCTAATTCGTTTCGCATCTTGGTGATCTCCCTCTCGATGCGTTCCCTGTCGCCGGGATTGTTTTCGAGGTCTTCCTTCCACTGCGACAACGTGCGTTCCAGCTCCACTCTCTTAGCCTCCTGAACGCGTAATGAACCGCGAATGGTTCTTAAACTTTCATCTAAACCCAACAGTTATCTCATGGGTAGTAATTCCTCAGCATCTTCTTTCGTTATTTCCTCGCGGGGTTCTTGCAAACTAACCAATACAGTATCTACTCCGTCCTCTGTTTGTTTTACTCGCGTTTCGTCGCCGTTTACAGGTTCCATTTCTTTTTTTGCCTGATCTATTGCGTTAGATACTTTTTTGCCGCTTATGTTACCGGTTTTAATAGACCCAAGTCTCTAACGAATTCCGTACCTCCCTCCCTATCAACGTTGACGTCGCAAGATATCTCCTGGTATTTTTTTCATTATTTAATTTAATCCGATCTATCATTTCTTTACTATAGGCAAATAATTTACCATCCTCATCGTTTTTAAATTTTATATTTTCATCGGGGTCACCCCCCGTTGCCTTTTTCCATCGGTCCTTGAGTTCGCCGAGACTCAAACGTTCCTGTTGGTTTCCTTGAGTGTCGAGGGGTGGAGATGGTCCGAACCAGTTAGGATCTTCGCTATTATCCTTGAAAGACGTATTACTCTGATCATACGTCTTATTACCACCGTCATCGTACGTCGTAACACCCTCGTTGTTGAACGATGTCTCTTGATAATCGTCCTTCGACGTATCATCGTTATTAGATTTACCAGTCATTTCTATGTCATCCATTTTTAAAACGCTTTAAATGTTTTATTACGTAATAAAAAAAGATGATGAATTACGGACACATTCTTGATCCCGATAGGAAATTGCGCACTCCCTTCGGTGTGAAGGGTATACGCCAAACGGTCACCGTTTCCCACAACCCCTCGAGTATCAAAGAAAACCAAACGTTGACGGTTCGTTTTCCCACTTTGACCGACAACGACGTCATCGTCCCCAGAAGATATGGATGTCGCCGTAGAGGGTGGCGATCTCACTAAAACGAGTGTTTATAATAATTTAGGACGTAACATAAAAAAAAATCGAGGTGAAGCTCTC
Organism: Atrina japonica; assembly: GCA_030159075.1. Lineage (NCBI taxonomy): Eukaryota > Metazoa > Mollusca > Bivalvia > Pterioida > Pinnidae > Atrina > Atrina japonica. Next base: position 9,203 of record BROG01001392.1, on the reverse strand, counting down.
GGGACATGCCGTTCAGACCATCGACGATGCCGATAAATTCTTCGTCTGTAACGATCTTTGGAAAATAGAACGCCATAACATGGTCTATCAGGGGATACAGAGTGACGATCTCAATAACTAAGCGCAAAACCCTTCATCTACGCAATGCTTCTCAATAATAACGAATACTACGAGATTGGCGCGGCGTTCGGGAATCGTTTTTGCATTCCCTTGGATTTCGAAATCTTGGAGACGAGCGAACCCTTTTATCAAGTTGGGTTACAAGATAGATTAGAATACATGCTGACGTTTAACGATGCCAAACGCGTCGTCTCGACGGACTCCGACGATGCCGATAAAACGAAGAGTTATAAGGCGACTAACATGGCTTTGGAATTCGAAAAAATCACCGACGCCAATCTAGCTTGCAGCATCAAACAGAGGTACAGGGGATACCACACTTATTACTTCAACCAAATATTACAATATCGCAAAACGACGATGAGTAAATCGGACACCGTCCTCAATTATCAAATCAACACCCCCGCGCGGTCTCTTTCGGGCATTCTGTTTCTCTTCAAAGATATTTCTAAAAACGATCAGGAAACCTTTTATAATCCGGGAATCACCAAAGTGGAAACGACCATCGAGGGACAACCGAACCAACTCTTCTCGGCCGGAATGAGACCGTATCACCACTTCGACGAGATTAAAAAGTTTTTCTCAGCGTCCCTGTAGCCCTTTCCACAAAAAAATCTTAAGATTATTCGTAAGATAAAATCTTACGAGTATCGTAAGATAAATCTTAAGTCATTTTCACAAAAGTTATCGTAAGAGTTAATTTTCTCTTAAGATTTAATCGTAAGATAAAATCTTAAGTATTTCTCTTACGATTAAAGTACGCCTAGCAACGACGTTTCACTTTCGATTCGAATACAATATTTCCGGTAAGGCGTCGCATGCATTTTAGTTGATGTATTTGCACTGAATAGACAACTATTTGGGTGTTAATGAAATTCACTGATTAAATGAAGTTTCACAAAGCTCTACTTATTTTTTACCCCAGCCTTTGAAATTACACAATACTAGGGTATTGGTTTGTGTTTTACATGTATGTTATCTAGATCTATACGGCATCAGTAAATTATGTTTGTAGGATATGTTTTTGTGTATTAACATTTTAATTTCTATTTCGTAATTTAAATGTGTGTGTTGTGTAGGCTTCGTGTTTGCGTTTAAGATATTCATACTTCATATGTTTAAAAATATAAATTTATAATTGAACTTTATTAAATCTATCAATTTAAATTTTTTTACAATAAAAACAGTACTTTCTTCGTGAAATAGCCAGTAGTAATTTTTTTATACGATGCCGTGTGTTTCTGTTTTTAGATCTAATTGTATTTCGTGAAAATTTGGTTTTTTACATTTATTTTACATATCCATTTAGATACACAATTATACTGAATTATTATGGAATATAAGCCTGCAGTAAGCATGTTTTAGGTTAAAGATTTTTGGAAAAATTGTGAAGCAATAATTCGTTTGAGACTATGGGGACATGCACCTTTGAAAAAAATATAAATCTGGAAATTCGTAAGCTTCCGGACAATTCTCTCTAACGGCAAGTTCTGCGTCCCATTATTAATCTCAAAGGGATTTTTTTCATAGCAAACAGGTCTATAGGGTATCCTTCCGTGGAAATGGTGTAGTTTTACACCCCCGTGATGTCGTTTTGAAGCTTTTAGACAATAAATTATGACCTGTTTATCCTTCAAAAGTATCACATCGCATTAGCGGATATAGAAAATTTGTAAAAGTAGTGCCGATGGTGATATGGGATTATTACTTTTTTTAAAACTGTCGTGTACAACTTTTATATAATGTATATCTCACCAGAGTTAAACCGAAAAGTTAAAGGGGGGCACACGTCTTGATATTGTAGCTGAACGGAGGGAGTCGCGAAAATTCTGAGGTTTATTTAATAGAAAAATTGAAGGTTTTACACCTATTTTGCAAACTATAAAAATCGCATTTCGTAAGGGGATCGGGGTTTAAGCTTTCAGAAGAAAAATGAAATTTAAGACGTTTTTTTCTACATTCAGATGCAACAATAGGACCTATGCCTGATAATCCGCCAATAAGTCAAATTGATTACCTTTCTCAAAAGAAGATAACTGATTCAGCAAAAAAGTACATTAAAATCGGAGCAAAATTCGACCTAGTAGTCTCAAGGTTTTTTAAAATTATTTTTAACTAAGGTTTGAGAGCCCTACCGCCCCTCTAAATCCGCCAATGTGATTTAAATATTTTCTGGTACCTAGTAAATTCGACTTCATTTGAAACACACTTATTTTCAGCTTGGATCGACCTGTTACATGACGTCAGAAATGTACAAATGTAAACAATAGTGGCAGGGCTAGCGAATTTCAATTTTCTTGGCTAAATCTATCATTATAGTTCTATAAAAGGATTACAAAAGGTATGCATATGCTATCTTATCATGACAACGATACGGGACTAGATTTCTATTCTAGATCTAAATCGTTGCTATTTTTCTGATTCACGGATTATGTGACGAGGACAGTACAGTATGGTAGCCTAGATCGTCTGTAGTTTCAACACAACGTAATCGATCTAGTCCTAGATTTATTAACCTATTAAATACAAAATGTTCCCTGGATATGGGGGAGGAAATGGATGATATTTTTCTAGGCGCCTTTCAATTAAATCTCTTGTTGTGTCCGCTAAGTTCATGATGCAGTGCATCGGAAAAAGGCAGCGAGCTAACGTCTGGTTAATATTTAGTGACTCGTTGATCTAGCTATACAAATATTTTACTGTTAAAAATACGTCCTATGCAAATAGCTATTGTGTTAATCATATGAAACAACATATTAAATTTATCTTTTTTTTTTCTATGGAGACACTTACGATTATATTGATAAAATCTTAAGAGTAAAAAATTCTCTTAAGTGTGGGTGATAGCTCTCTTAAAGTTACGACAAATTTTTATCTTAAGATTCGCTTAAGATTTTTCATGAAAACCATAACAATCTTAATTTTACCCTTAAGAGTAAAAGTTATCTTGAGATTTTTTTGTGAAAAGGGCTGCTGAATCGCGAAACCATCACGGAATCGGTCGCCAAAGAACCCAACTTAAGCAATATAACTCTAGGAAAATATCTCAAAAACCATATCGGTCTCTGGTTAGATTTACGAACGACACCCGAAAATCATCTCCACGGCACGGGTCGCAGGCTTCAAAACATCAGCGAAGGCGTTTCCGTCCGAATCGAGAAAACTCCAGAAACCGATACCGATCCCTTGGACGTTTGCATTTTCGTCGTCAAAGACGGACAGATCAACATGACAGACGGCCGTTTCGCGAATATTATATCTTAAAAGATTTAAAATCCTATAAAAATGTACATTCGACAACCTCACTCCGCCATGATCGTGGGCGCCCCTGGTTGCGGAAAGACGGAATTCGTCCTCGATCTGTTGGAAAACGAATACAAAGATTTCTTCGAACACATCGTGATCCTATGCCCCTCGATCGAGTTCAACAAGGCCAATCGATCGAGAAAGTGGATTGGGGACGACGTTAAACAACCGAAAGACAAACGGGTCGTCATCGTCAACCCCGTATCGAAAACGGGAGAAGAGAAATTGCAGAAACTGTTACGTAAATTTTACGATAAATACAAAGGGACATCCACGTTGTACATCATCGACGACTGTTCGGCCACGAGGCAGATAAAAAAGTAATCGGACGCCCTGTCCATGTTGGCGTTTTCGGGAATACAAGCCGACCAGTCCGTGTGGATATTGACGCAACGATATAATAGTGCGTCTAAAGATTTTTTAGCACGCAGATCAAATGGATCGCGCTCTTCTTCACCAAGGGTAAGTTGAGCTACGACGAATGCTTGGACGAGAACGACGTCTTTCCCGACGAAGAGAAGAGACGTCTCAAGCACGAGCTGTCGCAGCGCAAACACTCCAAGCTGATCTTGAGAACAGAACAACCGACGGGGTACAAGTTTATGCAATATTTTTTTTTTTTTTTTGTAAAATATAAATTTCCGCACGTTTGCGGAGGTCCTCTATACTTTATATAATAATAATGACTTCGCTGTTTTCTGTTGTCGCAGGAGCGACACGCGGTGTGAGGAGTGGAATCGAACATCCACAGTCCGCACGAGTCGCAAAATTTCAAGGGGTTGAACTAGCGTTTCTTCACGTATTTGTGGCGAATGGCACAAAAGATGGAATCTTTGATGACCTCGCGAGGACACTGGAAATCGCGAACCCTCCTCGTATGCACAGGCATCTGACACATCGTCTTGTCGTTCGGCTCAACCCCAATGCTGCGGAACATTTGTTGTAAGGGCATTTTTATTTACATATAATTTTTTATAGCATTTCAATCATCGTCGTCCGAAAGATCCGAGTAGTCCTCTACCTCCATCGGTTTTCTATCGACCTTTTCCTTGACAACAACTAAACCCACGAACGTTGTGATGGATTCGGTACTTGGACCGATGAAAACGTGGTCGATGGTCAAAACAGTGACCACCTTGCAAGGTTGTCCTTTGTAATCCGCTGGATTAACCGTTTCATTAGATTTTGAAATTGGGTCATTATTTTACCTCGATCCATTCTAAGTTTTGCGTAAATAATATCGTCCTTCAAGATTTTCAGATCATTACAATTTAGTAGTTTTTTTTTCTGCCATTGTCTTTAAAAACGGTCTTATTTTTCTGTACTTCTTTTCTGATAAACTGTTCGATCTCTGAGACGACCTCCTCGAATTTTTTTCTGTTTCTGCTTGTCATCGAGCACTAATGACATGCTATACGACGGTTTATACCTATCATTCACTCCGTGCGAGTACAGATTGGGTTTTTTTATTCTTAGAGGTTGGCACACACCATCCGAATAGTTGTATAGTATATTAACGAAAGTGCCGTTTTTTCCCTTGGTGGGAGGTCGGACCAACAACTTGGTTGTGTCGAACTGGTTGACGTTGATTCTGCATGTTTTATCGCTCGCACTCATTTTTATATAGTCGTACTATTTCTTATCGGATTTTCAATTTTTTTTCTTACGTCAATTCACCACCCACGACCGTGGTGTGCGATTCGATAACGGGAACTGTCGCGGTCGATTGCCACCGGGGGTGTGACTCAAATCCAGTAAAATGGAGAAGTCGACGAGTACGATTGGGGTCATTGAGTGCAAAAAACCCTGGAACCCCATAATATCCCACACACACATATATATAAACAATGATGAATAAACACTCACCTTAAATATATCTTTCTTGTAATTTCTGAAGCTAACGCAGTAGTGTAGATCGCTGAAATCAAATACTGAAATCTGAGCTGTGAGTATGTCTCAACAACTGAAATCGAAGTCAATTACCGTATGTACTGTGTTACTCTTAGAGTATATATGTGAAATGACTCGAAAGTTTGACAAACACGCCTGTTTCTCTTTAGAAAACAGAGCAAATATGGCGACCAATGGATGTAACTCCCTGGTGATGTTTCAAACTCTTGGTTTATTTTGTAGATATCGATGACTGAAATGGACATATTTGTTTCTCTCCTGAAAATGGTATATCCGAGATCATAACACATTGTCATTTGGTCACGTTTTTAGGTACTAAACGTCGTTGACACTTTACATCTTACATGCATTTTTTTCCTATTCAGTCATTCCCCGATTGTTCTCTTTATGATGTAAAAAGCGTTCTGATTGGCTGTTTCTTACCGGTCACAATACAATATTGGATGCAATTGTTTGATAATGACTTAAGTGCAAGCAAAACGTACGCAATGAAATAGGTTTTGCATGCAAAAACGTCCCCTAGGTAACAAGGTACTACCTGTATGCAAAAAAGTACATTTTATCGCAACCGTTGTCATCGCATAAGTTCATCGCCTTTGTGACCAAAACGGCCTTTCGTACACAACTGGGAATACAGACAGTTTGCTGAAAGATCGCTTTCTACATCAACTTTAGTGCATTTATCTGTATAATTAGAGCGGTGTTGGGCTAGATAGTGTAATGATAACCAAAGTCTAGATATTTAAACTTACGGGTATCATTATTAGCGAAAAAGTAAACAATTGTCGATGATGGTAAGATGTTTCTATATTAATATATCATGCAGATTCGTTATGTTAAGAACAGAAAACTTTGAGAATATATGTTGTCCTTCCATTCCCTTAAAACTGTTCAATATTTTAAGTATCATCATAAAAAAACCGCGGTCCAGAATCGTGATGCTCTTTCTTACACGTCGACTCATGCGACCGAAACGTCTGGTACTCATTTCTATTATCCATTAATCATCAACCATTGCGAGTAAACGGTGCTCGCATCATTCAATCAATCTATCATTCAAGACTTTTAAACAGGTTCAGAATTGTATTGAATCAACAGACTATGCGATAACTCCCGTTGGTTTTAAAAAAATGCTATGGTTGGATAAACTTGGCGACACCTGCAACTTCTACAACATACATGTTTTGCTACAAGAGATTTCGAGCCGGGTAGCGCACTCGAGTCTAGTTCGTAAGTCGTGAGTTCGAGTCCCGCCGGCGACAGGTTGGTTTCCTGTCTTTCGGATGAGAGAGTAAAAACTGTAGATCCCGTGTCACAGTATGTGTCAGCAGATTAAAGAACCCTCACTGCACAATGGCCGGAAGTGCCGAGCATATGTCACGGTGACGTCTCCATATGAGTGAAATATCCTTGAGTATGACGTTAAACAATAATAAACAAACAAACAAACGAGAGATTTCGGTAACATGAGACTACGGGTAGGTAAAATCTTAGCGACACCAGGGTGTGGTTTTACGACAATGTTTAAGTATCAACATCTGGTATACATACCCCTGATTCCAATCCGTTTCTGTGGTTTAGAATTACAAAATTAGCAGGAGCAGACTTCCGACCACAATACTATTTTGCTTATTCCTGCTGAATTTCCATTCGACGTTTCAATTAATTATTGGGTAAGTGTTATACTGTGGAGGGATCAATAGGACAATTATTGTAATGTATGTCAATCTATGTGTCTGGAGATCAATAGGTCAACATAGTTATTGTAATGTATGTCAATCTATGTGTCTGGAGATCATTCTATGTATATTTCAGCTCTCTACAGATCTAGAGAAGTAGATGTTTATGTTACGAATACAGCTGATGTGACATCCTCAACACCTTGTTACGAAGGTCTTGACTCAGAACCACCGCCTGTTGTGATTGTGGAAACTTGCAAAAGAATTGGCAGATATGTGACAGTATATAAACATAGAATAACATGCAAGTCTCCATTCTTCAATAAGGAATTCTGTTCAATATTGGAGTTATGCGAAGTTGAAGTATTCGGTAACCATTTAAATTTTAGAAATTGGCATGTATCATTTTGCAAACAATGATAACATTTTTTATATTTGTGTGTGTATATCAGTGGGAAGGTCACATAATTAGTTTAAAGTTTTTAAAAATACAAAAACCAGGCGAAACAATATATATATATATATATATATATATTAAACGTATCTCTTCTCAGCTCAACTCATCTTTCTTATTTTTCTCCATTTTTCTCACTTAAACCTAGTTTTTTTCAGTTAATCATAATTTGTTTTTTTTTTCTGGTAACTCACACTGACAAAAAGAGCATCACCTCAAATAAGAACTAGGCATTTTTACTGTATTATATCTTAAACACACGGATACTAAAGCGTTAACCGTAAAGACGTCCGAAAGACAGTATGGAAATTTGGAAGTCTTTGGAAGAAGACAGACCGCTGCAATATCCAGAACTCGTGCAATCTGCAATCGCTGAGTAATTATTCTCTGGTGACCGATATAGATTGGCCATAAGTCCTCAGTTAAATTCAAATTAAAGATAAACCGGAAGATATAAGGCGCACTTATTTACAAGAATAAACAACTTATTTTGGACGAGTATCACGTAGAAATTTTTTTTGTCAGTAGAGTATGAATTTACGCAAAGCTTTAAAAGCTTTACGTACGTGAACCGGATATTTTCTCGTTACCAAGCATTGCCCGACACCGTGCGACGGGACATTGTTGTTTGTGGCGTAAGAGAACATTAATGATATAAAAAAAAGTCGAAGAGGTAACACGCTTCAATTATGTCAGTGAGGATTGACATACTTCAAACGAGGCTATTATACCGATTGTAAAATTCGTCAATTGCTGAGTTCAATCCAGATCGCTCTCTTTTTTTTATTAACATCTAACCCGGAAAAGATTTCCGGCCTCCTGCAAGTAATCTGGAAACTTGTATACACAAACCAGCTTAAGTTCCTTCTACAACATTCGTGTATTGCAACGAGAGATTGCGAGCCGGTCTGGCACAGTCGGTAGCGTGCTCAACTCTGGATCGTGAGGTCTTGAGTTCGAGTCCCGCCAGCGACAGGTTGGATTTTTGTCTTTCGGATGAGAGACAGGATGTGTCGGCACATTAAATATGTAAAATGTGTCAATTGCCGAGTTCAATCACGATCGCTTTGAGTGATATCTAAGGTCGGGAAGAGATTCCCGACCTTTCCCAAGTAATCTGGAAACTTGTATACACAAAGCAGCTTAAGTTCCAGTGGGACTAGAACCTGTGGTAACCAGAAGTGGTTCTAAGCGTGATACTCTAACTACTCTACCGCACATACTTTAATTCGTCTGACACCACTTTTAAATCAATATGGCATAATTAATGTTGTAAAGAGAAGTACATTATGATACCCTAGGGACGAACGGGATAAAAAATAATGTAATAAAACTGGGCGTCCAAAATGTATCGTAGTATATCGTGTGTATCGTATATAATATAATATATATTTATCAGAACATAGAAGAAAAACAAAGCAAAATATTTGAGTTGGTATTCTAAAAATACGACAAGGACAATAAGGAAGTCTTACCACATTACCAAGTTTTTTATTGGTGGGGGAAACAACCCAGTTACAATGTAACAAGGAATAGGCAACTGGCCTTCCGGAAGTGATTTGGCAAACCTGTTTACACTTGTTTACACAAAGCATCTTAGGTTCAAGTGGGACTAGAACATACGCTGACCAATAGTGAGAAGCATTCGTGGTTCTAAGGGCAATTTTTTAACTACTCGGTCACGCTTACTTTAATTTGTCAGACAAACCAATATACATCCCTAATTGCTCTAA
>BROG01001391.1:0-60842 GCA_030159075.1 Atrina japonica | reverse complement strand
ATCAAATATAATGGAGCAAATTCCGGATATGTAATCTCAAGGGCCAATAGTCGTTGCCCAAAATGGCCGCCAGAAAAAAGTAAACGTTGTGATGCTGGGACTGTAAGTTTGCAGACATTTAATAAACTGGATATATAACTTACCTCAGCATCTCATCATTTTGTTATTGATTCATTTACACCAGTGCCTTTCTTACTCTCTGTGGTAATGACTCGTATAGAGATTTTATATGTGAAAGAGGTCCAAATCTTAATAACTGCTTTGATGAGGTCTCTTTTAGATTTGATGACTACTGCCCTTTTTCTTAGGTAAGGATTAAGTAATAACAAATTTTCTATTATAATGAGGCCGTAGAAATTTGAACATATATATTGTCTAGAATTAAGAAGTATACAGACGATTGATATTCCTCGCATCTATGTAAGAATATCAAATGTTAACTCGGTCATTGTTCACTTTCGTCTTTTCCCCACAAATTACGACAAGATTTTGTTACTCGGGATTTCTTTAGAACAGTTTATTTGGTCTAAAACATCAAATATTTGACACTTTAAATACAAACAAAAATTTCCATTTTGAGAACTTGTATCCCTTTAAATCCAGTAAAGTCAAAATAGACCGGATAGATTCCCGATGAATGTTTTTTTCGCGCAAGTGTAAAGGAAGAACTGAATTCTCTTTCAAAGCAATGCCTTAGTTCATAAAATGAACTAAGGCATTGCCTTGAAGCGAGCGCAGCCTTGTAATTGTAAATCGTAATGTAACACAAATGCATCGGGTTAGAGAAACCAAATACCAGGTATATATTGATGCAAATAGTGATGTGGACCTAAAGCTCATTTTCTACTCCCTTAACAGAAAGTGCTCGTTGCACGCGCTTAAAATCATGCTAAAATGTTGCCAATTTATAGGTAAGGCGTATTTGGCATTGTTTTATTGGAGCATTAAGATGTTGGTAAGCCATATCTAGACTGTTACTAATCCTGCCCTTACGGAATCGGACTGTTAACAAACCCATTGTACTCAACCACATGTGTAATTCAACCAATCAGATTAGACGTTAACGGCAGCAATGTGTTCTAGGAATTCTGGTACCGGTAGTCAACTTTTTAAAGCCCACAGTACACAATGGAAGACTGACCATAAGAGGGCGCTGTAATTATTGGACTTAACTCAAGTTAGAACATTTCTACAATAAATAGCTCACTTATTCTTGCATATTGAAATGACATAGTTTTTACACTGAAGCGTATGTTTATTATTTAGCGACGACAATTTTTAGAATCATGATTTTTTAACCCTGGCTGTACCTATAACATCTATAAGATATGTGTAAAACATCGTTTAAATCCCTTTACAATATGTCATTTCTTCATTCAGAGACAAGCTAAACAAATTTTCTTCGTGAAGCTGAAATGTCGAAACAAAAACTCTTGATTGACACTGATGCTGGGACAGATGATGCGCAAGCAATATTTATGGCACTGTCTTCACCGGAAGCAGAAGTTGTAGGGATAACTGTGGTCCAGGGCAATGTTCCGTTGCGTCAAGCTGCCATAAACGTTTTAAGAATCCTCGGAGTGGCTGACAGATTGGATGTGAGTTGCGTAGTAACATTCTTTTCAAAACAATTTGTCATCGCAAAATTTAACACACATTCCAAGATATCGTATCAGTTGTTTTGTTCGATAAAAGGCGAATGAAGATATGAATGATTTTTCACGCCGAACTCAACATTTTTTCAGTTATATGGTGGGGGCCAGTGTTTAATGGTGGGGGAGTGACCACTGACCTTCATAAACTGGCAAACATTTTCACATTATATATATATATATATATATATATATATATATATATATATATATATATATATATATATATATATATATATATATATAACCCAGACCACCGCAATATTTTTAATTGCATTTGTTTAAGGGTCATAAGGTGTGTTTACATAAGATATTAATTTGATTTTTTTTTCTACTTTTACTACTTTTTCTTGATGAACTAAAATATAAGCGCTATAGACAGGCATAAAAATCGTATATTCCCTTATATTTTGTGAATCAATGTTGAATCAATCAGTTAAAGGGTAAAAATGAAGTACCAGTTGATAATCGAAACTCAACTTCATTAGAACACGGCAAATTAGATGGTGTGTAAATGGTATCAACATGAAAAATAATTACAAATCCCAAAAGGGATAGGACCAGATGTCCGGAAGGAGTCAGCGTCCCTTGCTGGCATGCCACACACGTCGTAAATTTTCCATGAAAAGGTCAAGCACAAGCTGCGTGGAAAGTGAATAATTGCCAAACTGGGTTTACCAAGCAATTTTCACAAAATATATAGGAATTTAAGAATTGTTATGCCTGTACATATCTCGTTTATGTTAACGTATATTAATCTAAATAGTAAATATCATTAATAGTACTAAAGTAAGTTTTATAAAAACAAATTCTCGAGACGTGTCGAAAACAAGCTGATACAGCTCTTAAAATACTTTGTTGAGATTCATTTTATAAAAAATGCAGAAAAAGATCAAACTATGGGCTGTAAGTTATAGTATATTGTTATATTCGATGCAATTACGATTGATTTAGAAATTACCAAAAGCAAACTAAATTTACACTAAAATTAAATTGTTCACGTTCCATCTTCAATCTGTGTAAGGCAGCGATAATTTTTCCTGTGTTATTTCAGATCCCAGTGTACTTAGGGTGCAAGCTGTCAATCATGGGGTTTTTGAGATACGATGGTGAATTTCATGGGAAAGACGGCCTAGGTGACGTTCCGAATCCGGAACCAGTCGACCAATCACTGCTGAAGTCGGAGTCTGCGCAGAGTGCAATGATTCGGCTTTCAAAAGAATATGAAGGTAACTATTCCCCAGTACATAGCAAGGTATAAGATCTGAAATATAATCGATTCTTGATCGTGAGGTCGTGAGTTCGAATCCAGTTGGCGGCAATTTGGTTTCCTGTCCTTCGGATGAGACAGTGAACATCGAGGTCCCATGTCGCAGTAGGTGTCAGCACGTTAAAAAACCCTCACTGCCCAGTGGCAGTTTAACAAACCCAGAGAGTTCACTGTTTAGGTTCTCGACATCAAATTGGAACCTGTCTATATCTCATTTACGATAACATGACAGAGAGGGAGTGATTAAATTCCCACAGTGAATTGAGTTTCAGCAAACATATCTTGAAAGAGCAATAAACATGTATTGGGGGTCAACAGATTTTGAATTTTAAAAGCTCTGAAACAATTTTCTCACACTAAAATTTGTACTTATAACCATCCTCCCTAATAAAGCAAATTTCTGATTTTGAATTCATTCCATCTATAAAGAATTTTAAGTGTTTCATCTTTATTAATCTTTCTATATGAAAAATAACAAATCAAGGGTGGTTGTAAACCCCATACCTCCTCCAGATATAATTGTAATGCACAAAATAATTTTATGTCAGATCATACTTTACGATTAAAGTAGATGTTAGCAATCCATGTTAAGAATTTGGAATTCTTGTGGCTTTAAAGTTTCTGATTTGAAATCTTATTAAAGTTGATGAATGTTAAAGATGAGTGCATTTTTGTTATGACAAAACCTTTGTTTCATTTGTTTGTTTTTTTTTAATTTTGCATCTTTGTTGAATATAACGGTTCATTTATTTTATTTAATATGTCCTGATATTGATCGTGATTTTTTAGCAGTTGCATCCTGCCTTTTGATTTTGACTTATTGCTAATCCGGGATTTTTTTTCACCATGAACTCTGGTCCTGCCTTTTAATTTCAAATTTGATCCTAGCCCACCCCCTAAAATCAAACGGTCGTCCCCTAGCAGTGCTTGACCGAAATAAACATCTATAAAAAAAAAATCACAGATACCAAAGTATAAATCTTTAGGATGTTCAGGATATAGATACAAATCTGGTAAAAATGGACAAACAGACCTCTTGAAACAAAGAGGTGGGATCAGGTGCCATGGAGAAGTAAGTCATTCCCTGTCGACCAGTCATACACGCTGTGAATCCACAGTCAAATCCAAATAAAATGCGTGAGTGACGAATCATCGTCACAATTGGTACAGTCGTCTCAACAACTGCCAACGAAACTCAACATTTCACTTAGTGATTAGTCGCAAACAAGATTATTATACCGACCGTAAAATTTGTGGAACGTAGACATGAAATGTGGTTTTAGATATCCATGTGTCAATAATTTGTCAGTGAGTAGATTACATCTGTATATGAAATGTTCATATGTTGAACACGCCCTGGCATATCGGATCATTTGTGAAATATAAACTCTGTATGCGGGTAACTGTGGGGTATTACTACTTAAATGAAATGTGGAAAATTTACGATGGGAAACCCGACATCGTCGCGTTTGTAGTTTAGCTTAGTTGCCAATGTCTCGTCTGTGTCTATAGTAAGTAAAATGTCTAAGTATGAAGCGGTTGTGCTTGATTCTGTTGTATCTTTAATTTCTAGTTCGCTGGGATATATATTGCATTGACATATGTATATAATATATATGCAATACTTGTTGCAGATTTAACTGGTGGAGAAATTTAGGATGTTTCTTTGCTTGCTTGCACATATATCTGAATAATTTGCATGGAATGATGTCTTTTTCTGATCCTGCATATTGGATGCTCCACCTCCGATTCATTTGCTACGATCTGACCCCATGAGATTATTTCTGCATTAATCTACATATACCAGCCTATACAATAACCTAAATGCAAGGACTATATGCACCGACTTTCACACTAATTTTCATGCATTCACTGTATTCTTGCTAATTAATACACCTGTATTATGCATGTATTTGTTACAAACATTACTGATCTAGATAATAGGTAATCCCAAACAATATATCAAACGAACCATACAATATAGAATTATCTCATGATCGTGCACGATGTTCCCTATTTGATATGTAATGTACATGGTCTGGTCTTTATTTACACCAACACTTACATTGGCACATAGAAATTATTGTAGTACTGGATGTGCTAATTCTGGATACAGACTTAAAATCTGGAGAAGCAACGTGTGTGTTACATAATACAAACTATGGAATATATCCTTGTATTTGTAAGCCTCCTTTTCCCGTTTCCCTCAGATGATAATCCACTGGAAAAACAAGCATGGGTAAAAGCTGTAAACCGCTGATTCTTACAACACAAACAAAATTTGGACACCAAACACTGATTCCAGGATATGTTCTTTTAATTTTATAGATGGGAAACCATCTGAACAGAATCCTCATTCCACACTGGATTTATGACACGCTATAAAACCTGTGGCCACCTAAAACCAGTGCAACTAATGTAGAAGTTCAATGCGCAACACCTCTCAAAAAACCCCAACGAGCTAACGTTAATCTAGAAACCAATGTCTTTTCTTCTGAAAGTAGTGTAGAACTGTTTAGTACGCTAGATACTGTTGCATACTAGTGGTATGAATAGTGAAATACTATGTCCTGAGAAATGTCCTAGAGTCACAGTCAATCATCATGACATTATAAAAGACCATAATTATGACATTCAAGATTGTTGTTCTTCCTGTGTCTCTAAAGATTTACAAATTCAATATCTGAACAGTAAGGTTTCAAAACTGACTAGGGAATAAATCAGTGTAAAAGAGCAGTACCATCATAGGATTATACATCCTTTCGATTTAAAAGACATAACAAGAGGTCCAATGGACCTTAACGGTCACCTGAAAAAAAAAATTAAGTCAGGTTTGGCTAAACATAGGCCACTGGTTCTTGAAAATAAGTCGAAAATGTCTCAAATTTGACAAAAAAACTTTCTGTCAAAAGCACGAAAAAATGCACTAAAGGGGAAATAACTCCCAAAAGGGGTGACCTGACAATTTCGGCTCTATTGACTTTTTTGTAGATCTTTGCAAGATGAACATTTTTGCTTTTTCTCTTTTACTCTACCTATTATACTTTTCAAGATAATGTCAAAAAACATTCAAAAACATGAAAAATCCACTTAAAAGTTTAAATAAATCCAATAAAAGGCCATCTGACAATTTCGGCCCTATTGACTTTTTTGTAGATCTGTGCGTGCTGAACATTTTTGCTTCTTTCACTTTCTCTCTATCCATTATACTTTTCAAGATAATAGGAACAATGAAAAATCTATTAAAGAGGGAAGTAACTCCCATAAGGGGCGACCTGACAATTTCGGTCCTATTGACATTTTTGTAGGTCTTTGCATGCTGAACATTTTTGCTTCTTTCACTTTTTTTCTACCTATTATACGTTTCAAGATAATGTAAAAAAAAACATCCAAAAACATGAAAAATCCACTTAAAAGGGTAAATAACTTCCATAAGGGGCAACCCGACAATTTCAGCCCTATTGACTTTTTTGTAGATCTTTGCATGCTGAACATTTTTCCTTCTTTCACTTTTACTCTACCTATTATACGTTTCAAGATAATGTAAAAAAACATCCAAAAACATGAAAAATCCACTTAAAAGGGGGAATAACTCCCATAAGGGGCAAACCGACTTAAAAATCCACTTAAAAGGGTAAATAACTCCCATAAGGAGCGACCTGGCAATTTCAGCCTTATTTACTTTTTTGTAGATCTTTGCAAGCTGAACATTTTTGTTTTTTCACTTTAACTCTACCTATAATACGTTTCAAAAAACATCCAAAAACATGAAAAAATTCCATAAGGAGGGACCTAACAGTTTGGGCCCTATTGACTTTTTTTTGTAGATCTTTGAATGCTGAACATTTTTGTTTCTTTCATTTTTACTCTACCTATTATACTTTTCAAGATAATGTAAAAAAAAACATGAAAAAATCACTTAAAACAGGAAAATAACTCCCATAAGGAGCAACCTGGCAATTTCAGCCTTATTGACTTTTTTGTAGATCTTCTCATGCTGAACATTTTTGCTGAACATTTTCTAGCTTTTTTTCAAGATAATGTAAAAAAAAACATTACTTAAAAGGGGAAATAACTCCCATAAGGAGCAACCTGACAATTTCAGCCCTATTGAATTTTTTGTAGATCATTGCAAGCTGAACATTTTTGCTTTTTTCATTTTTACTCTACCTATTATACTATTGAAGATAATGTCAAACATCCAAAAAACATGAAAAATTCACAAAAAGGGGAAATAAGTCACATAAGGATCGATCCAACAAATTCCACCAAAATAAAATAATTGTAGATTTTTACTAGCCGCTCATTTCTCTAGCATTCATAATTTTGGAGATACATGTATTAAATCAAAAATATCTGCTGACTCATTCGTTCTATTTATAGCCATGACAATCATGTTTGGCCCTAGCCCCTTTTCATCCACAAACTTTATGCGACTTTATATGGTTATACTTCCTGTGAAGTTTGGTTCGAATTGGTCCATTTATTCTGGAGTAGTCAAAAATGTCAAAACAAAATATTATATTTTCCATTTACTTAGGTGCCAGAGACCTTGACCTTTGACCCCATGAGCTAGAAATTGTATCAAACTGATCCTCAGATAATTCGTAACAACATTCTCATATCTTTGTATACAAAAAGTCGATCAGTTTTGAGTTGTTAAACAATTTGTAATACATCTGTACCCTGTGTCATTGAAGCGCCCCAAGTGGTTCATTTATGGACAGATTTCAATTTCGTTCGCAAACTTTATAGATATTGACCATTATGCATACAAAATTTGAAAGTCAGGAAACCAACCTGTCGCCGGCGGGTTATATATATATATATATATATATAATTATATATATATATATATATATATATATATATATATATATATATATATATATATATATATATATATATATATATATATATATTCATTCCACATGTAAAACAAAGATGACAAAAACAATAATAAAATTAACTTTCGTTTGGTAAAATTGTGTAAACATTTAAGGCATAGGAGTAGGAAACTATGTACTTCTAAAGAATGTGAAGCATGGATACATATACTGTGAAGCAGGTGTAGTTGTCTAAAAATGTCATGGTAAAAGTAAAAGAAGTTTGTTTGGCCTCACAAAATTAATTACACAATAAAAGCAGTTTAACATTCAATTATAAACTTTACATTGCGAGATCTTGATTGTTATGATTGTTTTTATAATTCATTATATTACCTGATGTTGATGTTTTCCCAAGCAACTGTTTTACAAGGGATGTCGTATCGGGCATTACCACACTTTTCCTGGTGATGTACACTTTAATATGAACAGCATAGAACCTGCTAATTTATCACTACATTTATGAAATTATGAACAATGTGAAAATGATATTGAGTGTTACATGTGAACCCGTGTTCACAACAGATGTTATAATTTTATTTAGGCTTGATATAGTATAGAAATAAATGATAATATCATTTCAAGTACTTTGAGGCTGTAATACGACCCTTTCTGATTTCATGCCACTGGTCTAACTGGGATTGCAGTTTAGTTGATTCAGCTGTCTACCTTATATTCTCTTCAGATAGGAGGTATACAAATTCATTCTCCCCACCAGGGGAAAATTTTGCTGCGCGATTGTAAATAAGCAGTCCCTCAGTAGCTTTACTTGTTTACATTACATCTGTAAACAAGAGCGGGAAGCTTATGTGATGAAGTACTTGTATAAAGACAAATAATGCAGTATCAAGTACCCAAAACTTTCAAAAGTCATTTGCCCTTATTATCAAACCCACAACCAACCCGCACTAATCTATCTAACCATCCTTACACAGATTCAACACTGTAATACAATGTACACCTTGACCTTACTAACATATGAACTTGTAGTCTTACAGGGATGATTAACTCCTGTAACAGCAGATTTGTCATGATATATATACATGTATCTGTATTTTAGGAATGGCAGATTAGAATATGTTTTTCATACTCATACCCATGTAGATGTAGTGTTTTAAAGAAATGTTATCAAATGCAGCACTCATCCGTGCGTCCATCTAGGTCAAATTGATTACACATCATTTAAAAAGTTTTGAGCAGCAATCCCCTTCCTTCATGCCAATATACATCTTGTGATCTTTCATTATATGAAGTTTCATTGAAATTAATTCATCTGTGTTGAAGGAGTTGCAATGGCAATAGGTTCTGTTGCTGAGAGTGACGGGGTATCAAAAGCACCCACCAACAAGTAATTTCATTGTTTCATAAACATAATCATAGATCATAAACTTGTTTCTGCATTAATATAAAAAATCTCAGATACCAAAGTATAAATCAATAGAATGTCCAGGACATAGGTACAAATCGGGTAAAAATGGACAAACGCGGACCTCTGGAAACCAAGAGGTGGGATCAGGTGTCCTAGAGGAGTAAGCATCCTCTGTCGACCGGTCATAATTTGTTGAACATGCATTTGTTTCTCCATCTTTTTAATCTTTAAAGTCAACCGATATCAAAATGCAAACATATTAAATTAATATCATCTTTCAGTTTTATTATTTCACCTATGCTAATAATAGAAACAAATTCCTCAAAAATAGCATAATGTATGCAATGATCATGAATCACATAAGGATATTGATATGAGTTTGAGTCCAGCGAGCGGCAGGTTGGTTTCCTGTCCTTCGGATGAGACATTAAAAATTAAGGTCCCGTGTCACAGTTGGTGTCGGCACGTTAAAGAACCCTCACTGCCCAATGGCCGCAAGTGCCGAGCATAGACCAAACATTGAAGCTCTTCACCGGCATATGATGACATTTCCACATGAGTGAAAAATTTTAGAGTGGACCGTTAAACAACAATACAACCAAAACAACGAACGACACTTTGTCTGTGTTCATAGTGGGAAAATATAATACAAAACAATGTATTGAGTAGATATGTGTAGACTTTGACAAGGCTACTGCCTACGTCAGATAATGGCAAATGGATGTTATGTACTAGATGCCATCAAATTTATATTAGAGTACATGTCTAGAAATATATTCATCTATCCTATACTTCTACAGCACATGTTCTGGTGTCAACCTAATCCTATAGATTGGGTTCTTCTGTTTTCATCTAGTGGATGTGTATGCTTGTTATAAAAAATACAAAGTGCTTATAAGATGAATAAAATATCGAACGTAAGCCATAACCATATTTAACCTAGCTAGTTGTATGTGACAGTTTCAAAACACTGATCAAGTATTAGGTTGAAAATTAACAAAATATTTGAGGAATATAATAAGAACTAATAAGTCATTAGCAGACCTTACCCAGCAGTACATGTGCAACAAGCACACTTTATCTGCCTGTTAAATGCAGGCCCACACATAGTGGTTGGTATCAGACAGTGCCGTGACAAACACAACCTAGAGTTGGTCTCCAATGGATGGTAATACACCTCCTTTAGCCAACTAGACTTAAACTATTCGTAAGCTTTACCAATTTTATTTGCATTCATATACTTTGTTGAAATTGTTTCACTGTATTTCATTAGATCTTAATTTATATCTATTTCATACACTGCAGGCCACTTTGCAACGCCGTCCTTCTCTGACCACCATCCATTGTTCAGCTTGAGAGGGCCAGAGATGGTACTGATATCAATCACAAGCAATTTCCCCTAATCGATACTGTTTTGTTTTATAATTTCACTGTGAGTAAGTTTATCAGGAATTTGCATTTTACAAGCTGCAAAACATAGTGAAACAAGTTCGGCTGTCGAGCCTTCTTTGCTCAGCCCTCGTTTCTCAAGAAATAGTTTGAGAAAATCAACTCTCTATGTATAAAAGTATCAAGAGAATATTCATCGGGATCGTCAATATTCATGGTTAGCAGACCAGCTGTAATGTAGATTTGTATAAATGTGTGTAAATATCATTTAAAAATAAAACTCTTAATAAAAATATTACCATATATACATTGTATCTCAACTTATACGAAAAGCTCTTGGCTTATACGGATGAATGAAAGGACGGTTTTCAACGACGCCGCCTTAAACCGGAAGTTTTATTTACACATGTCGCGTCAGTCACCGGAAATAACTCCGATATTTTACTCTGGATACGTGTATAATGATCTTGTTTGCAATTACTCTGTTTCACTAATCGAAAAGTTGCCTGTTCGACAGCTGTTTTGTAACGTTTGTACCAATTGTGACGATTCGTTCCTCACGTAATTCATTTGGATTTGACTGTGGACTTACGGCGGGTGTGACCAGTCGACAGGTGATCCCACCTCTTGATTTCCAGAGGTTCGTGTTTGTTTATTTTTTACCAGATTCGTATGTATATAAAAAAAAATCTAAGATACCAAAGTATAAATCTTTAGGATGTCCAGGATATAGATACAAATCTGGTAAAAATGGACAAACACGTACCTCTTAAAACCAAAAGGTGGGATCAGGTGCCATGGAGGAGTAAGCATCCGCAGTGAGTCCACTGTCAAATTCAAATGAAATACGTGAGGAACAAATTCTCGTCACGATTGGTACAGGTGTCTCAGCATCCTCTTGTTTGTTTGTTTGTTGTTGTTTAACGTCCTACTCAAGAATCTTTCACTCATATGGAGACGTCACCAAATGCCGGTGAAGGGCTTCGAATTTTGGCCTATGCTCGGCACTTACGGCCATTGAGCAGTGAGGGTTCTTTAACGTGCCGACACCTACTGTGACACGGGACCTCCAATTTTTACTGTCTCATCCGAAAGACAGGAAACCAACCTGTCGCCGGCGAGACTCGAACTCACGACCTCACGATCCAGAGTCGAACGCGCTACCGACTGAGCCAGGCCGGCTCCAGCATCCTCTATTTGCTAAATAATTTCGAAAGATTACACAGTGACCTTTATAATATTTGCTGTTTTTTTAATGTCACGGATGTTTATAATTTTTGTCAGCATTTCATCGGAACTAGCGCAGCGGTTTCGTGCATCAATTGACACCAGAATCAATCAATGACACCAGAATCAGCTGACTGAGGTAAAAAATACGTTTAGGTTCGCTGCGGCACTTGAAACATTAGCCTATCAAATTACAGTTGTATCAAAATTGCGGGAAATTCGAAATGCAGCCTTGGAAATCACGCGAGGGCCGACAGTAAAAATTAAAAGACCGGACAGTAGAAACTGTTTTTGTAGGCAATGTTTATTAGCAAGACTTACTTATTATTTCTTGTTAAACATTATGAAGTCCCCCTCTCAGAAATATTAGATAATATTCTGGAGCACGGCCACGGACAGTGACTCCCTTTCACCAATCGTGCTTTTCATCCAATTTGACCGTATCACCAAACTTGACCTTTTCACCGAATTTGACTAGAAACGTTTCCATGAAATGTTTGAGACGGGTGTGGCATGGCAGCAGAAGACGCTGACTCCTTCTGGACACCTAGTCTTATCCCGTTTGGGATTCGCAGTTGTTCTTCATGTTGAGACCATTTACACATCTAATTCGTCGTGTTATAATGGACTTGAGTTTTGATAAGGAATTATAAACATGACAATAACAAATATATATATTCCACATTTGCCTTTACACAGGGGAGCTTTCTCTAATATGTATAGGACCGCTTTCAAATGTGGCTTCAGTGATTTCCCTTGACAGAGAGTTCGGAAGTCGTTTGAAAGACTGCACGATGATGGGTGGATGTTATAATGGTAAGTTGAAGCCTTCATACGTGTTTTTTTTTTACAATTTGCCAGTAAGGGCAACAGCTGTGCTAGCGTTATCATTGATGTTTACTCAATGAGTTGAACATAACCTCATTTATTTAAAAAATACCAATAATGTAAAAAGGCCTAAAATTCTGCATCAAAGACGCTTAAAGCTCATTTGATCAGAACATGAAAAATGTAGTGTGGTGTAATGTACCATTTTAACGAATGGCGCCAGTGTAATTGTCGAAATTTATCTCCTAAATGAAATTGTATGAAAAAAAATTATGGAAACTATAACCAATACCAAAGTTATAGGGTGTAGAAAGAATGACGAAATCGAATGCAAAAGGCAGTCATTTTATTAGTCAATAAGACTTAATAAAGTGAATATAAAACATCTCAGATACCAAAGTATAATTCTTTTGGATGTCTAGGATATAGACACAAATCTGGTAAAAATGGACAATCATAGACTTCTGGAAACCAAGAAGTGGGATCAGGTTTTGATACAATTTCAAACAGATGTAGAGTTTTAGAAATATTTTACGACAAATCCAAGTACTAAATCTACGTGTATTGTAAAATGTATTCAAGTGTAACCACTGTATAAAAAATATTATTTGAGGAGTTGCATTAAAGAACGGTTCTAATATTACACGAGTAATCAAAACACTTTACTGCCAAAAGACCGGTGGCTTCTTCAAAGGTGACATGTAACCAGGTTCCACCTTTATATATTTGTCGCTACCAAGTAACTGAAAATTGCTGAGTGTTATTTACAACACCATTCAAATCAAATCAATAAGCATCAGATCCATATTGTTACCAAGTCTGTCATCTTACAGAATTAAATGCATTACCTTGATTAGGGTTGTTTTTGTAAATATGTAGAGAAATAACATTCTATTTATTTAATTTTGAAGAGAGGTCACTTGTGTTGAATTAACATTTTATTTTGCAGCCAAAGGTAACATAACAGTAGCCGCTGAATTTAATTTTTACGCAGATCCAGAAGCAGCAAGTATTGTTCTCAATCAGCTTGGACGAAATATGAAAATTGTTGGGTTTGACTTGTGTGAACAGCACAGCTTTTCCTGGGTGAGTGTTTGTTTGAAAGATCGAAATATTCAGATTGTTTTTATTTTATTTAACAAATGTTTTTATGGGCAATTACCATCGCTAGGAATATAAAAATTTCAGTTTGTTTGTTTGTTTATTGTTGTTTAACGTCCCACTCAAGAATATTTCACTCATATGGAGACGTCACCAAATGCCGGTGAAGGGCTTCAAATTTTGGCCTATGCTCGGCACTTACGGCCATTGAGCAGTGAGGGTTCTTTAACGTGCTGACACCTACTGTGACACGGGACCTCCAGCTTTTACTGTCTCATCCGAAAGACAGGAAACCAACCTGTCGCCAGCGGGACTCGAACTCACGACCTCACGATCCAGAGTCGAGCGCGCTACCGACTGAGCCAGGCCGGCTCTAAAAATGTCAGACACCAAAGTATAAATCAATAGAATGTCCAGGATATAGATACAAATCCGGTAAAAATGGACAATTACGGACCTCTGGAAACCAAGAGGTGGAATCAGGTGCCATGGAGGAGTAAGCATCCCCTGTCGACTGGTCACACCCGCCGTGAGTCCACAGTCAAGTCCAATGAAACAAGTGAGGAGTGTATCCTCTTCACAATTGGTACAGACGTCTCAACAACCGCCAACGAAAAGGCAACTCAACATTTCACTTAGTGAAACAGAGTAGTCGCAAACAAGACTATTATACCGACCGTAAAATTTGCGGAACGTTGACATTAAACGCGGTTTTCGATATCCCTGTGTCAATAATTTGTCAGTGAGTAGTGAACAGACAGACAAGCTCCGGTGGATCTACTACAATGGTACGGTGTTTTGTGGTCAGTCCGATTCATTATCATTATTGTGACATTTTTCGCCGATGCAGATATGGCAGTACAAATATATGGCATTGAGTCCTGCTTGAACCGAAGGTTATTTGAGGAAATGTGATTGCACGATAACACAAAATTGATTGGTTGAAGATTAACAATTCACCGTGAACAATCTAGCGGCACCAAGTTGCATTTCAGACAAAGAATTTCTCTTTTAATTCTTGACATCTGAAGATGTATACTTAGGTATCTGAGATTTTGATATTGATACACATTGAATTCTTTGATAGTTCTTAGATGTATGTATCACTGAAACAGACGATATATGAATGAGGCATTATGTATATGATAGAGCAATCAGAATAAATGGTGCATGGTTTAGTTCTAGATCGTATGATAACATACTAATTACAGTAGGCAATAATGTCACGAAACAGCAAATTTGATGACATTCATGATTGGCCCCAAAACACACTGGCAATACACCGTGAAAAGTGTGACAAAGAATTTCACATTTTAAAGTATTTCTCACTTGATACATAAAATTGGTGGTTAGATCTTGGATATCTGTGGTGTATTTCATTTTAAAACGATCACAAAGTTGACTCTGACTTGTTCCGTTGGAGCTGTACTCTGTATGATTATGTGGAACGTTGGTTTATTTGGAACAGGAGTTAGTTTTAGCCAACTTTTGTACGATTTCAATGATTTATACGTTTTCAGGATGAATACGAAGAACTAAGGAAAACTGACACAAAGGTTGGCTCCTTTATGAAAGAGGTGGAACTGTTCATGGTAAATAAGTCAAAACTGAACAATTGGCCAAGCTACATATGCTGCGACGAATTTGCTGTTGCAGCGGTCCTTCGACCAAATTACGTCATAACGGACACTTGTAGTGTTTACGCCACTGTTGAGTTGAAAGGGCAGTACACGTATGGACAGATGGTTATAGACTGGAGGGGCGTTCTTCAAAGGAAACCAAATGTAACTTTGATAACAAAAGTTAACAAAGATTACTTTAAACAAATGTTGCTTAAGGCTCTTAAATGGAAGTAAATATTATAAACGTCTATCAAGTATGCTCAAAATAGATATTTTTTTATTTTATCAGTTTCCATTTATAATTATTTTCCAGAGAAAATGTACAAGGCCCATATAAAGTAAGCCGAAATCCGGGGACGGTTCGCTTCTTAGCTCTGATACAAATTTTCGGTGTTTAAATGATGTTAAGTGCCAAATATATATTGCGTAAGATGAAATCTGTTCGATACCAGGCTAGGTTTTCAAATACAAACCAATTGGCATTCAAACGGTCCACCAGCAGTGATGATGTAATAATCATGATAAAATACTCAAATATAATATCAAGATGAATTTAGTAATTTTGTGTATTATGCCACCTGTTCTATAATGTTCAAATCCAAATAATATCTCTAAAAGTATTACTCCTCTAAGAGGAACCACTACAGTTATCTTATTTAGATTGTTTGTTTGAATTTATTGTTGTTTAACAGTGCCACTCAAGAATATTTCACTCATATGGACCGAATACCACCAACTATGCCGGTGAAGGGCTTCAAATTTTGGCCTATGCTCGGCAACTTACGGCCATTATAAGCAGTGAGGGTTCTTTAACGCTCAAGACGATATAGTTTCTGTGAACTAGACTTGATCAGTTGACCTCCAGTTATTTTTAGAGATATAATTTAGAAATCAAATGAATATATTGGACAAGCAAGCCGATCCTCTAAGAGGTCCCATGTAAAAAAAGGAGTATGACTATCCATTTTTTTGATTTAAATGGTAACACCAAATATTACTTTGTATAAGTCCACTGGTACCGAGATGTACTAATGTATACACTGAAATAAGTGACGAATGAATAATCGGTACAACATACTCCACAAAGCCATAATGCTCAAAACAGGTAAATCAGACTTTTCGTTGAGCTTTCGAAAAATTTTCTAAACCAGAAAAATACAAAGCCAAATAATACAATGAGTTAGCCGAAATCCCCTATGATACCCTGTGATGACTATCCTTTGAAATTTTTTTTTGAATTTAAATGATGTTGTAGTGCCACCAGTTACTTTAGTATAAATGAAAGTCTGGTAAGATACCAGGTACTAATTTTAAAAAATCCTGTTAATAACAAGTCCACCACACACGACCTAAATAAAAATAAACATGCCATTTGAGATGATTCGTTTCTGTATCATCTCTCCAATTTCAAGTGTTTTCTAGAAATTATTATAAAGGCCAAATGTGTCTAAAAGTATAGCCTAATCTGGCCCAAGCATTAATGTAAAGGTAAAGATGATTCTGAATCGATCATCAAAAATATTATTAAAAGTCATATGATAATAGATATCTGATTCCTATTCATTATTAGCCGTAAAAGTCTGTAATGGAAAAGGGGACTGCTTTAACTCTGATACATCCTACTCGGTGCTCATGAGTTAATATGATTGTCATCATCTGTCACACTGAGGCAATACACCAATTGGCATTCAAATGAGTGATGATGTAACAATCATGAAAAACGTCACATAGTAATTTTCTGTATTATGCAATGTAAACATCACAATATCAAAAACATATACACGCTACAATTTAAATCCAGTAATATTGGGACTCCTATTTCACTACCATAGTTCAGGGGTGGCTTCAAATTTAATTATTTTTATATGTGATTTAACGTGCCGACACCTACTGTAACAAGGGACCTATTTTAGAAATTACTATATTGGACAAGGGTAGGATCTTTATTTGATTGCCGGTATATGTATGAAATTTAGTAGTGAATGATCTACGGTCTAGTGTAACCGCACACAGGTAACTCAACATTTCGTTTTCGACAAAACAGACCAGAAAAGTTAAGTCTGCAACATGGACATACTGCCCAATAAAAACCTTTTTTGTTTTTTTTAAAAAGGGGGAATAAATTATTTTTACAAAATTTTAAAAATAAAAAAGGGGAGCTAATAAAATTTGTACAAATTTGTAAAAGTGTTACTTTTTCTAAAAAATGTATCATACTTAAAAAGCATTAATGTAAAGGAACTTCTGTATCGACGTCACGAAATACGAAAAAACCGAGGGTTGTCGAAAATTACTATGGTTACACAATACTACGCTAAATATGACCAAAAACTGAGGCAATTCTAAATGGTAACTCAACGTCCAAAAATCTGTATTGCCGGTAAAAAACCCCCATATACACGCCATAAATCCAGTAACAATTTTACCTAGGAGTTACCAGAGTTTCAGGAGTGGACTTAATCAGTATTTATTAGTAGTGTAACAAGGGACACTATTATTACTGCTGAAAACAGATGGATCATAGTGTGAATGTCATGCTATTAGTAGTTGATCTAAACTAGTGTAATCCACACTGGGGGACCGCCATTATAAAAGTCTGTTCATGCCAACTGTTCAAAAGCTTTTTTGTTTTTTTTAAGCAGGGGGAATTCCTTATCTTGTCTCTTTTTAAAAATAAAAAAGGGGATTGAAAAGTTTGTAACATTTGTAGAAAATACTTATTAAAAAGAATAACTTAAAAAAAATCCGATCACTTCCGGTATGACAATAACGAAATCCTGAAAAGGGTTGTCGAAAATTACTGGTTGGCAGGAAATGCCTAAAATACCAAAAAGATTCTCCCTATGGATCATTTTTCCCGCCAAAAAAGACCCGGTATTACTATATCAGAAAATTTCAAAGAGGGTTACGGACAGGCCACTTATGGGAATTATAATAATGAAACCAGACATAGCATTTCAAGCTTTCATTGTCAGGACATGAAATTGACGGTAAAATCTTCAGCCAATGAAGATGTTTTGAAAGCACATATATCATCTTGCTTATGTTGGATGATTGTCAGTTTCATTGAACCCTTAAGGAATTTCAAACCAATGCACCAGAGAGGACAATAAGAGAAAGGGTGACTGGTTGGTAGGAAATGCCATTTGACTGTATGATACTCTCCCTATATCATTTTCAAAGATTTTACTATATAGAAATTCAAAAGGGGTCAGCATTGGGAATTATTAATAAAACAGAAAAGCATTGTGAGCTTGGAGGAATGAATTGCATCTTCAAATGTCTCTCTGAACAAACAATATCATATGAATCATCATTGAAATACATTTTTGTGAAAAGGAAACCAGTGATTCTACTGCCTCTTTCAAAGAATCAGATGAATCACAAACAAATACACGTCCTGTGAGAAGGAAATCCGTGATTCTCCTGCCTCTTTCAAAGAATCAGATGAATCACAAATACATTTTGCGAGTAGGAAAACAGTGATTCTACTACCTCTTTCAAAGAATCAGATGAATCACAAATACATCTTGTGAGAAGGATATCAGTGATTCTACTGCCTCTTTCATAGAATCAGATGAATCTTAAACAAATACATCTTGTGAGAAGGATATCAGTGATTCTCCTGACTCCTCCACTCCTAAACAAGAAAATGGAAAAAAATTATCATAAAAACGTAAGTAAAAAATCTCTGGCAAAGTTTGTGGAAGAAAATGGTAATGTTACACATATACCGCAGTGTGATGCATATGTTGTGCAAGGCAGTAACAAGAAAAACATTGTGTAACTCTTAACCCTGGCAGCTGCCAATGCCCATCGAGTACAAGGTGTTATCATATCATAGCAGTTCGAATGTTTGCTGGTTTGCCTTTAGAAGATGGTAAGGAAGAAGTCAGCCTACGATCTTTATCAAAAAGAAGTCTTAAAAGAAAGGATAAGAAGTCAGAAAGGAAAAAAAAAACAGAATAAATGATATAGATCCAGTTGTTCTTCCAGCTCCAGATTTAATTGTTGGGAAAGCAAGGTTAGATTAAATGGAAGAGCTAGGTGGCTTTCAGTTACCAACACTGAAAAAAAACATAAGAAAAGGCTCAGTGATAGCACTGATAAAGGAACAACATTAAAGCAGCAAGCAACAAGGCAACTCAATCCCACTTGGTTAGACAATTTAGATGTGCAGCACGAGATGACAATACTGTCCTGATATAATGGAAGTAGTTCAGAGCATCCTTCACAGACAATTTACAAAATTCAATAGCATGCAGTTGACTACCAAAACACCAGTTTGGGATGGAGTAGACAGATGTTGGAAGTATGGCTTCCCATTTGAACAAGTATCTGCTCCTGGTGGCCAGATTCACCATACTGGAAGAGACCACTGGGTGACATCCTTGTGTGGCATTGGACAGATATATGTTCTGGACAGTTTGTCAAAGGGTACTTTAACTCCATCACTTGAAATCCGACTAGCTGTCCTATATGGGGATCAGAAGAAAACTATCGGTGTTAGAATTCCTGCTATTCAACAATAAAGTAACTGTACAGACTGTGGGGTGTTTGCAATTGCTTTTTAGTTAAAGTTGGCTTTTATAGATATGTAGGAAATGAATCCCTTTTGTTCGTATCCAGTGAAATGAGACCCCATTTGATTAACTGTTTGGAACAGCAGTTTCCAAAACTACTCATTCAAAAGAGGGTAAATAGGTCTGTATCAGCAGGAATTCATTGTGACTTTCAATGCAATTCTTTAGAAGAAATGGAAAGCTGTGATGGCAGGAATGGTAGGTGTACTGTTTGGTAACACCGAAGGTGTACAAATGGCAGGAATGGTAGGTGTACTGTTTTGCAACACGGAAGTTGTACAAATGTGAGAAATAGAAATGAAAACTGGTACTGTACACCATACAGACCTTAAACAGTCAATTTGGGGATTATTTACTTCAAAATACTTTTATCGTGTGTTTCCATTACAATGATATAGCTATAGATACTTTCTAGTACAGTAATCTTGTTTTTAAACAGTTTATTGGTTTTTCCCTACATCATGGTAAATTTACCCATATTGGTCCTATTCGAAACATTTGTTCGGATGAGCTAAGAAACAGTAAGTCTATATCTAATAGTTAATCATGAGTTTGGGAAATTTTGTAAGTATCATTTTTATGACATTAAAACAAAATGTTTGAAAATCAGATGGTGTAGTTTTTAAGATGTTTTAATTTTTTACTTAATAAATGGTGATGGTTAGGTCTTTTTTAGTGTTAAAAGATTAAAAGAGAGAAACCAATTACAACCATCCTCTTGTCCTTCTGTTTTTCTTAAAAAAACATTAGCTTATTTCTTCAGTGAGATTCATACTCACTAGAAGTGAGAGTTTTGTTGGTACAAAGCGCTATGTTCTAACCACTCTGTCACGTACTAGATGATTGTTTTTTTCATCTTTCATCTTTTCTAACAAAATCAGCTTAGAATTTTATTGAGATCCCAACTTCTGTTATTATAGTTTTTTTCTGGCTGTAATCATAAGTATAAAATACCGCTTATATTGTTTTGTAGTAATATTTGGTTACTTTTGATATATAGGTATATATAAATCTGTACTCTGAATTTATAGAAAGAGCTAGGCCAGCTCCTGATGTATCAGTTCCTAATCGCCAACTGATGGTGAGTGAATTTAAAAATATACCATAATTTTGGTATTATAATAAGTTTCGATACTATTATCAAATTATACTATGATATTTTGTATTTAATCCAGGTTATTTATAGAATACAAGTTAGTGACTACTGTTGTCATTTTAAACAATCAGTATTTCAGTGATGATATGAGTAATTTCATGAGGATTAATACAAGTCATGAGTGGGGGAGGAAGGTTGGATTTTATATTAATTTTTGGAGAGAAAAAAAAACAATCCAATTTACCTGCTCCTAGTGTCATGTTTGGTTTAATTTTAGGTAGGTTCCATAAATGCTCACGTTTTATTTTAAAATGAGTGTTACTGCACGACAGACAATATTTAACGTTGGTGCGGTCATGGGGGAGGAATGTTTCGACTTTATAATATTTGTTGGAGAGAAAAAAAAACCAATCATGTTGTTGTTGCTGTCTAGTCAGGTTTCAGTATTCAGTAATTGTGGTTTTGTTTGTTTTTTGGGGGTAGGGAAGACTTAAATGTATGGTATGATTATTATTAACAATGTAATACTATTGTAATGTAACATTATTGTAATGAGTGAGTGATTTAATATTATTGTAACAAAAAAAAAAAAAAAAAAAAAGAAGTTCCCGAGAGAATAAAAAGATTGGTGTTAAAAAATAAACAACCACCACCATTTGTAAGTGTATAGAAAAGTGTGTAGCATTTAAAAAAAAACTGGCACTTGTCTATATTTTATGGTGTTGTTTTCTATCAACAAAAAGAAAAAGACAAATTAAACCAAAGACAAAACAGGCCATAAAAAGGAAGACAGATGAGAAGACAAAGCAGGCAACAATGAGTTGGGTGGTGCCCAATGATACCCTCGATCCTACCATGGATCGATTAATACTGTAGGATGTTAATAATATCAACTCAAAGATTCTTTAAAAGATTGCCTGAAGTGTTGACAAATAACTCAAATAACACAAAGGTAACATTTAATAAACTAAACAAACATAACAAGATTGTACATGCATTCTCACACAATTGTGCAAGAAAAGTAACAAGAACATAAACATAAATACAGTAAAATAATAAAAAGTTCACATGTAAAGTCACTTTTCAATGTCACTGTTGTTATGACACAACTTTTAACGTATCGTCATATGATCTTATAAATATTAGCTGTAAAACCACCATTTCACTTAAATGGATTTTATTTTATTGATTCCACATTATAAGGAACACCTCTAGTTAATCTGGCAGATGTTATATATTTTCTCAGCAACTTCAGCTTTAATGTAGAAATTCAGTTAACACTTTTAGTTAGACATTTCAGCTTTAAGTTCCACTACGTTGTTTGGACACACGGGTGTCAATAACGCAATATAGAATCACTTCAACAGCCGTGAATTATACATTTCACTTGAAATAGCATGCCTGATCATAAATTCGGCAAACTGAACAGTTCAACTAAACGTAACTTGAATATAACTTGAAAGTTGAATATAAACGTGCTCAACCCTCACAATACGGGTACGTCATGTAAACAATGCATTCGTTTCACTTCCAAACAGCCTACAAACAGGGAAACTAGTCAGAGCTATTCAAACAACGAAAAGGGGTCATGAGGTATTTTCGGACAAATTACATCCTGAATTGACATAACTGTTCCCACCCCAATCTGCACCCTTCCAATGTCTGACCACTAATAACACGAGGTAGACCACAATACCTGTATATCCACGTGTAGTCACGTGCTACTACCCGTTTAACAATAGTACTGAGAGTGTTCTATTTGACAACCAGAATAAATTAGTATTGTTGTTGAAACGTTGTGATTATGTATTCTGTAATAGATGATTTAAGATCTGTGTAAGGAATTTTATTTTCAGGCTGTAAATTTCTCATTACTAATTTAGCTATTTCATCAGCTTTGGTATTTCCTTTTATGCCGATGTGGCTAGGAATCCAACAGAAGACTATCTCTGTACCTACAGATGTCAAATAATGTACTCTCTCTATTATTTCAAAAATTATGTTATTAGAAAGGTTTCCGCTTTCTATGGATTTTAAACAAGACAAAGAATCTGAGTAAATCACACATTTTCTTATTGCTTTTGCCTTTATATAATTTAATGCAAGTAAAATCGCTGTGGCCTCAGTGGTGAAAATAGAGGCATCACGCGGCATGTTTGTTTTGAGAATTTCAAAGTTAATAATAGCTGCAGCAGAAACGTTGGTTGAGGACTTTGATCCATCAGTGAAAACAGGTAAAAAGTTGTTGTCGTTAAGTTTCTTTTAATTCCAAATATTGCTGTTTTAAATCTATTGGATTTGATTCAGATTTTTTGTTTTTGTTTAAAGATAAATCAACAGTTGCTTTTGTTAGTTCTGTATACATTTAAGTCTGAAATAGTGTATAGAAATAAATCGCAGTCTTCAATATGTTCTTTAATTCTAATACCAAGTGGAGCAATAGTTTTTGTACGATTTTCGTACATTTGTTCATAAAGCGGTTTAAAGATACAGTCGTATGCCGGATTTTTAAGATCCGAT
Source organism: Atrina japonica (assembly GCA_030159075.1). NCBI lineage: Eukaryota > Metazoa > Mollusca > Bivalvia > Pterioida > Pinnidae > Atrina > Atrina japonica. The sequence continues at coordinate 37,299 of BROG01001391.1, read as the reverse complement.
TTTAATTTTGTTATTCCCACAGTCACCCGCATATGTTGTTTATAATTCACAACAATTACAATTAGTCCATTTTTCTTCAGTACCTATATTTTGCAAGTACAGAACATGTATCCTCAGTACGTCCGACTCGCAAATTTACTTTAAAAAAATTCTTTTAAAATCATACATTTTGCACTAATTGCCAAATACCATGTTCGGGGTGAGTCCTTTCATACTTAATTTTAATAGTATATTAAAATATAAAAATTTGCAGTCTTTTGATTGGCTATTGCCATTCGTTTTAACCTTAGTTAAAAATAATTCAATATATAAGGTAACAATATCTGACGTAACAATCAGCTGATCGCCGGAACAAATGTCAGTTGCATGTACAAGAGACTCAAATCAAACTTCATGTTTATTGTCAAAAATATTCAGAGCTCTATATAACATTGGGTAATTTGCGTACTCTGTGTGATTAGATTCCCATTCTTTTCACTTTTCGATGAAATGTATAGAAAATACATCCATTCCCATACTTGGGATTGGATGTCATCCATGTCAACCACATAAATAGGGAGAGTCCCTATTTTCTATGTAAAATTTTGATAATTTCTTCAAGAAAAATGCATATCTCCCACATAAAAAATTTTAAATTTTCCTATTAACTCAATAAAATTTAGTGTCTACTCCAAGAGATTGAAAAATATCCAGCATGAAAATTTTTCAAGGTTGGCAAGTCTGCAATCTTTTTAGTAGCAGATACATTTGTACATGTTTTTCTTTTTGTTTTTCAGACTTGAGTTGGGTTTAGATAAGGTAGAATAATAAAATTATACCTCGTACCTAAGAGATGTAGATCTGTCACTTTTACAATCAAATTTGCACTTTGAAACAAATATCGAAAGTCATGTAAATTTTGTATATTCTGGGTCAAGTTTGATACTTTTCAAGGTTAAAACTTGTTTCATTTAAACTCGTCAAGCTATCCGCTTTCAGCACTTGTTTAAATTGTTATGGTCATGCTTATTCGTATTGCTGAAAACGTTGAGTAAGTTTTTATACTTTTTAACTTATCGCTTCACTCTATTTGGGTTCAGATAAGGTTGTCAAATAATGTATATATGTCTCACACACTCATAGATGTATTAGGTAGATCTGAATCATGTCACTTTTATCTTAAAATTTGCATTTTGAAACAAATGTCAAAAGCCATGTAAATCTATATTCTGAATCAAGTTTTAATTTCTTTGAATTTAAAACGTTTTCATTTAAAGTTGTCAACTAAAAATCAGCTTCTTGTGATCAAACATTGTGATATGAATTTTAAATTTTAAAGACAAAATTTGTCGATTTTCTGAACATTACAGTCACGCTTGTTTGTATTGCGAAGTGTATTTATTTTGACAGTGAGCTGGAGACTTTCACCTTTTACAGTCGACAGACTGAATTTGTCGCTTTACTTTAAAAATTTAAATTTTGAAACAAATGTCAAAAGCCATGTGAATCTATATTCGGAATCGTGTTTTAGGTGTCCATGTTTTACGGATTTAAAGTTTAAAACTTTTTTATTTAAATTCATAAAGTAAAAATTAAGCTTTAAAAAGCATAAAATTCCCCGATTTTACCTAGCATTTCCACAAAAATTATGCATCTTGCAGCTAAATGTCAAATTATCAGTACACTAGTGACAAGTAGTTTGAGCAGGTGCTTGTTTGTATTGTGAGTAAAGTAGATTTCAAAGTGTATAATTCAACATTTTTCTTTTTAAATTTCAAGTAAATAACGCATAATAATGCTTTTGTAAATCAATAATTACCGCAAATTTTGTATGTTGTGATCCAAAAACATGATTTTTTTAAAAATCACAAAGTGGTCGAATACTGGTGCACTGGAATTGTGCCGTTAGGCAGTTGATGCCATGTAACCTCTTTCAAAACGAGATTTGGAAAGGTTCTGGTTTAGTACATTAACGATGCATAAAAGTTTTGGGTACTGAAATTCTAGGTCATTTTGAGGTTATTACAGGTTAAATCTTAAGTGGTCGAATACTGGAGACGTTTCCCTACAACTTTTTTTTATTAATATAATAAATCTAAAATGCATACTGCTGTATTCGATAACACCAACGATTGTATCTCGGAGAGTTCGTCTTCGAACGTCGAAAAAAATGCCATGTTAAGTTGTATAGAATCCATGTTTACAAAACAAACTCGAATGTACTCTTGACCGTTTGGATGATTTAAATCGAGAGCATACACTTTTTCCTCTTCATTTTGAGCGCGATAGCACGATAAAAACTTATCGGTGACGCCACTTCTGATGTCACGGCACCTCTGTAGAAACTTGGATGGCCAACATGGCATATGATTAAAGTTATTACCCATTCCCTGAGCGAAGCGCAGAGCGAGAAGGTTGTCATTGCGTAAAAATCACGATTTTTTGGGGGGCACGGCGCTGTACATGAATACGGTATTTTCAAGCTAGTTACTAATCGCTTCCTTTTTGCCATCCTTAATCCGAGTGCAATCGTCAATCTACAAATAATTTTCGCAGATTTTCCCATCACTTATTTCCGTCTCATATCGGTAATTTTGGTATTTACATATTGTATTATGCGCCGCATGTTTTATTACTTTTAAGTTTTTGTCTACAAGCCGAAAGTTTCGGTCGACACTTTCGCATATAATTACTTATAATAATACTGGCAAATACCTGTCGTTGTTTATCGCCTTTTATAGTGTTGTGGCTTTATTCCAGCATCTAGATCTAGTGTTTTATATTAGCTACAAGAGGTCAGTGTTTGTCCAGTGTTCACCAGATTTGTAAAATGTATATGTATCCTGTACATCCTGAAGATTTATACTTGGATATCTGAGAAGTTGGGCGATGAATCTGTTTTTACTTCCGCTAAATGATATGAAATTCCGGTATCTACTTAAAAAGAGCTCTAAGCATTTCTACTGAAATATAAAGAATAGCTGTATTGTCTAGGACAGACTGGAAAACAATTTTTTGCAGTTGTCATTGGAGAAAACAAGAATGAAAAGGGGTCTAAGGATAGATCCTTGGCGTACTGTAACATTTACCAGACTATTCCATTAAGCCGTTTAGTTGACACGTTGCAAATATAACATTCGATTCATGATAGGAAATTTCTAACAATTTAGTTCACTAATAAAAAACCATGACACCATACTTTTGGAGCATTCCATTTTAAACTAAGTTTCATGTGAGAGTTTGGAGACACATATTTTTTAAAAACAAAAATTAGGAAATTCAGAAGTTTCCAGACACTAGATCTGACGATAAGCCCCATGCTTAGACTCTAACTTACATGTAGTTAGAGCGCTTCAAGTCTAGAATATCGTCACCGTTATGTAATTTGAAACTTTTTTATCATTCAATCGGTCTCAAATTAAACGCTTATGCCAACAAAAAAGAATGATAATTTCAAGCCTAAAACTTAAGTACGCTGAAGATATGTTGCCGCTTTTAAATGTTTCCAAAAGTCTCAACGCTTTTTATTGGTAGAAACTGTTGTAAAAATGGCGATAAACTTTCGTCAGTTCTGAACAGTAGGGTAAAGTCCGGTAATTTCGGATGTCCGGTAAATTCGGACAAAAAATTTCCATATGCATAATAAAACATCATAATACCTTACGTTGTGCGTTGTTGTGTTTTACTTTAGGAGTACAATTTTTTTTATGAACGAGATGGCGAGTTTACGAAAGTAAGTGTGTTCCGAGAATAGGTACTTAATAAATGTTAAAACGGTAACGGTGTCGACCTTTCCGTCAAAAGTCTGTTGGCCGCCAAATTCAAACCTCAGTTCCAACATACACTCATCCCAATACCCGTGAGTAAAATATTTTTCCTGTTTGGCATTATTTTTGATACTTTTCAGTAAGATAAAGTGTTATCGATTTTCGTAAAAAGAATCTTTTTTTTTATAGAAAACAGGAAGAAAATATGTATTTCATAGTGTCCGAATATACCGGACAATATTTTTTAGAGGTCATCCAATTCCGGATACTCAATTTTTCCCAAAGTTAATATTTTAGCATAAGCAAAAATTAAAACAAATCGAATAAAGCTGAAAGGTACAAGCCAAAATTTTTTTTATTTAATTTCTTATCAGGTGTATATCATAATATAGTAATTTCAACATTATATTAATCTACTTTGATTGTATTTATATAGGTTAAACGAAACACATATCACAATATTTGAGACTGAATAACCCTAAAAATATTTTCATTTTCTTTTAGAAAATGCCACGTAAAAATAAAACAAAGACACAGAGAGGGACATATGCAAAACATGACTACGAAAATATGCAGAAAGTCATTGAAGCTGTTAAAAACGGTGGCCTATCTCTTTTACATGTCGGAAATTCAATGTAAAAAAGGCAACTCTTCATGACAGAGATCTGGAAAGGTCTCTATGAATGCCAGAAGTGGCAGGAAGCCTGTTTTAAATGCAGAAATTGAAAATAGAATTGTTTCTAATGTAACTAACAGCGCTGACAAGGGCTTTGGTGCATCACGTAAACAACTATTATCCAGAACTAGTTTGCTGTGCAAACGCATGAAAATTACCGGTTTCAAAAATGGTCAACCCACAAAACATTGGTGGAAGGGTTGAAGAATAGACATCCGGAGGTCTCAGGAATCCCGACAAAATTGCCACCGTTCGTGCGAGAATGCTTAACGCAGTTGTGGTTGAGCGGTATTTCAAGGATTTTGGGAAGATAATTGAAAACCTCAACCTACAACAAGCGCCGCAAAAGGTCTGGAATGCAGACGAAACTGGCAAACAGCTAGAACATTCCCCTGTCCATGTTGTTGTGCAAAAAACATTGTAGGTCGCACAAGCAACGACCGTTCAAATATAATTATAATGGCATATGTAAATGCTGCAGGAGAGAAAATGCCCCCTCTATTAATAGTAAAGGGCAAAACAAGGAAATCGTTATATAGTTACAATACGTCAGTTTCAACGCAGAATATTGTTTGAACATACAACGACCGTGCCTGGATGGATGAGTAGCTGGGGGAACAGTGGTTTCAGAATGTGTTTCTCCCCAACTGCGGAAGTGAACGCCCCCACCTACTTATCCTCGACGGTCATGGGTTCCACGTGGCTTTAACTCCCCCCCCCCCCCCCCCCCCCCCCCCCCCCGCATACAACACACTTTCTGCAGCCTCTTGATAGGTCTGTATTCGGGTCATTCAACAAAGCGTACAACAGTGTCTGCTCAGAATTTCTATCTCAAAGTACATCAAATATTATAAACAAGTGGATTTTCCCTTCCTTATTTAAAACTGCTTTGGGATAATGGTGTTACGAAGGAAAATATTATTAGCGGTTTTCGTGCATGTGGAATTTACCCATTTAATCCTAGCGCGATACCTCAAACTGCTTACCTACCAAGCACTGCCTATGACCGTTCTGAAAACATGAAAGACCCCAGTCAAGATCAAATATCAGAGTCTGTTTATATTTTCCCCTCAAATGTGGAACCACCTTCGCTCATCGCAACAGCGCCTGTTGAAGGCAAAGTCGATATGTCAAATCCAACCGTAACAATTGATAATGCTGGTGACAATCAAATTCCCGTAATAGCCGTAAATTCGAATATTTACATACCAACTGCAATTCCTTTCATTGCCAGTATATAGGGCGACATATTGTATATTCTGTAAATGCAGTCGCGTGCCCAGAGTATTAACCGCTTTACTTTTCAGCGTAAGAATACATGAACGAATCAATAAAGAATAAAATATCACATGTTTATTTCTTATATATTTAATCTTTAAAGCCATACATTAGGCCTACCAGAAAACAAATAAAAATCGCGGAAAGAAATCGGAAACACGAGACTACATCTATAGCACATTGTACATCCTACAGGCCCATATCACGATATATCTAGGTCATGTTATGATGTTATGACCACAACCACAGTCCACAGCCTGGCACAGAAATGAAAGTTCGCTTCGTGGTTACAACAGAAAAAAGAGAGTAAGGCCTAGTGCAACTTTGTCAAGCATCTCTTGATAAACAAGTCGATATGTTTGCCTTCACTGGATATTCTTATCAGAAACAATTCGTCACCCGCATCGTGTAAAATCAGGTCGTGTGAAATAGGCCTACTTACGTAGGTTATGTGGATTATCACGTGAAAAAGGTGGGAAACCACATTATTTGTATGTAGCAAAATATACAGATTCTATGGTTGAACATACATCAGTAGTTCCAGAGATATCATCAATATTTAAGACATGGATGCAGATATACCAAGTATGGATTTTCGGGATAGACCAATTTAATGAAATACATAAATATATGAAAATTTATTTGTTTGCGAAATAAATTTGACATATACATGTATGATTGACATGAAAGTACAAGTTATACTTTAGGTCACCTGAGTCTGACTGATGTTCACATACACGTTTTATAATTGTCGACAATCTTCAATGAATATATATTGAGACAAATGCAATAAACTGCATCTATGTAAGATGTCAATGCCAAATGCCCATTGCTTGTAGCAGTCTAAGAAGATACTAATGGTTGGAACGTTGTCTACATAGTTTGTTTTTTAAACATTTTAAACACTGTACTTGTCAAAGTATTTTGAGGTTAGAATATTGTCAGCATCGCTTATCAAAGACTGTTTAAGCCTGCACGCGTTACAAACGATGGCTGTTCTGAACAGAAACGTCTTTTCCTTAAACTGTTTACAAATAAAGCCGCTGCACTAAATCACAAAAAAAGTTTCAGTCCTGTTACAAAACTGAAGATGCACATATGTTAGCATGAACAGCAAACGTCTGCCTAGACATCAAACCTTAAAACACTGTAATATTTGTGCAAATACAGGCATAGACGAAAACCATACGATGGTTGAAACTCGTATTCGGCAATGTTATCCCTAAATCACTCAAAAAAGTATCAATAGTGTCCTAGTACAAATTCCAAAAATGGACAAACTATATGGGATTTGGAGGAAAGCTCCCCTGAAGGTCACCACGCCGTGAGTCCACAGTCAAGTTTCATGAGGAGTGTATCCTCGTCTACAGACGTCTCAACAACTAGCATCAACATTTCACTTAGTGAAACATCGCAAAACAAGCTATAAAATTTGCAATTGCAAAACGCGGTTTTGCAGTGTCCTAGACATCAACCATGGCTATCGGATCACATATGCACTGAGGGATATTACTACATATGCATGGGAAAGCCGAAATGTCGCGTTCATAGCTAATTTCCTTTTTAAATACAATCCGTATTGGGTATCTTTAATGTTCATTACGCATGACAGCATTATTAATTGAAAAAACCATATACGAATGGTTTTTTCTTCTTTTGATAAGAATTTCTGAATGAAGTATTCGAAATAAAGGAACAGGTTAAAGGGCACTATGAAAAAAGACACGTTATCCAAATATCTGTATTTTCCAATGATCCAGATAGTAGTAACTGAACTGGATAAATTACATGACCAATATGTACTGGTACCAGCAGACAAAGCCTCAAATAATATAGTTTTTATTTGTAAGGCACATTACTACAATTGTTTATTAGAAGAACTTGGGTTTAATACGAATTCTGGAAATTCTACATACACACGAAGCTCACTTTCAAAGGACGAGATCCTTCAAAATCACGTATCCGTATTACGCTCATTTGATATACTTACAACGGATACCGATTTAGAGCTACCACATTTATATTGGATACCTAAACTTCATAAAACCCCATATAAACAAAGATACATAGCAGGATCCAGCAAATGTTCTACCAAACCTTTGTCTTTACTCCTTACCAAGATATTGACAACCGTTAAGGAGAAACTTCAACAATACTGTAGAGTTGCTTATTCCAGAAGCGGTGTAAATCAGATGTGGATACTTAAAAATTCTAAACAGCTTTTAGAAAATTTGAAGGCACACAATTTTTCTCGAATTCACAGTATCAAAACTTATGACTTCTCTACTCTTTACACAACTATTCCACATAAAAAATTAAAAGAAAGACTTTTCAGCATCATAGACAACTGTGTTTTCACTAAAGGTGGTACCCAAAAATTTAAATGTCTAGTGATTGGCTATCAGGATACTTATTTCGTCAAACACCACTCTGATTCTACACATAAATACACTGAAGTTGATATAAAAAACATGCTGGAATTTCTAATAGACAACATATTTTTAATGTTCGGAGACGTGGTCTTTCAACAAACTGTCGGCATTCCCATGGGAACCAATTGTGCTCCTTTATTGGCCGACCTGTTCCTTTATTCATACGAAGCAGACTTCATTCATAAACTGCTGAATCAAAAGAAGAAAAAGTTAGCGGTGTCCTTTAATTTGACATTTAGATATATCGACGACGTTTTGTCAATTAATAATGACAATTTTCATACATTTGTCAATGTGATATATCCCAGCGAACTAGAAATTAAAGATACAACAGAATCAAGCACACACGTTTCATACTTAGACATTTTACTTAATATAAACACAGACGGGAAATTAGCAACTAAGCTATACGACTAACGCGACGATTTCGGCTTCCCCATCGTAAATTTTCCACATTTAAGTAGTAATATCCCTCAGTCACCCGCATATGGAGTTTATATTTCACAAATAATCCGATATACCAGGGCGTGTACAACATATGAAGATTTCATATACAGAGGTAATCTACTTACTGACAAATTATTGACACAGGGATATCGAAAACCGCGTTTAATGTCAACGTTCCGCAAATTTTATGGTCGGTATAATAGGCTTGTTTGCGACTACTCTGTTTCACTAAGTGAAATGTTGAGTTGTTTATTCGTTGGCGGTTGTTGAGACGTCTGTACTAATTGTGACGAGGATACACTCCTCACGTGTTTCATTGGACTTGACTGTGGACTCACGGCGGGTGTGACCGGTCGACAGGGGGTGCTTACTCCTCCATGGCACCTGATCCCACCTCTTGGTTTCCAGAGGTCCGTGTTTGTTCCTTTTTACCGGATTTGTATCTGTGTCCTGGACATTCTATTGATTTATACTTTGGTATCTGAAATATTTTTTACATTTTTTGAACATGATACTTCTCTAAAGATGGAACATGTAACTCGAGGCAATGTTTGAAATAGATATAGAATACATGCCATGTGTAAGCTAGTAATGTTTTGAATGATTGTTTTAGATGTTGAGGTTGTAATGCCTGTTTCAACAAAGTACTTGAAGGTATAATTTAAATATTTGTTAAAGATGCTAAGGTTTTAACATTGTTAAGTAAGCTTTAAAAGTCGAAACGACATTCAGGAATTACCTTTAAGCACTAGTACAGATTTACTTTTAATGTTAAAAGCAATTTAGTCACAAGAAAATTCTAATGTATCTAGAAAGTTAAAGTGATCGTAGTTACGATTTTGATATCACTTTTAGAAAAATTGTTACAATGAAATATCGAATCCTTGAATTTTGTTGCGAGTGTAAAACATGTAAAAATATTTTAAATATATCATATAAAGTAATCACAAACTTATTGTAGCAAAAATTCTACTAATTTTGTAGTGTATATTTCTCTCTCCTTTTTTTAAAGATTCACACTTAACTATCATCAAATAATAATTAAAACATCAATTATGTAATGGAATAACATTAGTTAATTTCATTTCAGTTTAGTTTAGTTTGAGACTAGTTAGTAGTTATGGTGGAAGTTTGGAGAAATTTTTAAGTTCAGATTGTTTGTAGACACAATCAAGCATTTTTGTATTATGCATTTTCCTAAATTACAAAACATGAATCAAATATTATTTTACTTGCATGCTGTCTCTGTATTGTTCAGAGGACAAGTTTATATATGACTTGTCTAGACCAATAATCCTTTCTATATATACACGCTTATTGGATAATTTCTTATCTCGTAATACTGTCTCACCACACATTCTTTTTTTTCTTTCCAAAAATATTGGAACATTTACTCTAACATATTTGTTTGCAAAAATGTCTTGCACATTGAACACTTTGTCCGCCATAATTGAGTGACAACATACCACTAGATTACTTCGTTCAACAATTTGTCCATCACTGGTGGAACCTCCGTATGCAGATGACAGATATGAAACGAGGCCTCCAGGTGTTGCACCTGCTACTACCTTGACAGTATTACGATTCTTATAGGTAGAATATTACTTTGCTGTGCTACTGGTTTTTATGGTCGTTTAATTGGACATTTAGTTGAGGGAAACTTACAGCTGAAATCAAAATGGGTAAAAAGCTAACATCTTTCTCTGGTCAAATATCAATTTCTCTCCATTGTCTAACCATACAATTTATCCATGTAAGCCATATATTAATTACAGATTTTTCTGAAATTCCAAAGAGGCGACTTGTATTTAAATCTGTCTTATGTTGCCTCAACTTGATTTGAGTACGAAACAATTATTTTCAATAGAAATATTTTCAACATTGTTGTACATGTAGTTAAGATAAGCTGATTCACCTTAATTTGCAAGAACAAAAAGAAAATTCATACAACAGGAAAATTCATATAACTAGTATAAGACATCATACTCAGACTATCAAACATAAATTTCTCAACAGAAAGAAACAGGACAAGGTAATGCTTGAGTACAAGTATTAATGTACAAATTGTTAGATTGATAAGACTGAACAATCAGACTTCTGTTTATGATGAATTAATCGCTTCTGTCTGTCATTAGGTTCAGTCCGTCTTATTCACCAAGGGAAAATACTTTGGCATGCATCCTCTTTTAACTGACTTCTCAATGGGGATGTACATAAAAAGCCAATACATGTATTTCTATTTTCATAGATTTTAATTAACTGGATTTTAACACCACTATATATATATTTATATTAGGGTTGCCAAATCGGTCAGTTTCTATTAACCGGTTAACCGAATGTTTTTTTCTGATCGCGTACATGTACTCGGTTATTCGGTCACTTGTGTAAGGTTGCAATTGCAGACCCAGATATTATTCGAAGTGGGAGATGCAAGGAGATATCTATTTGGCAGAGGAGGTATATTATCTTATATCCAGAAAATATTTAATCTTACAATCTCTGTTTGTTCTTCTATAGCTTTCGGATACTACATAAGGAGGACCTTTTTGTCTTATCTAAAATATCACATTGGTAGCTTTATTAGTATTAAAAATGAAAGGTGCGTAAGTAGATCAAGAGCAAGTTCTAGGAGATTCGATGATATGTTCCCTAGTAATATTTCAATGGTTTTATTTTTCTTTTTTGCTGAATTAACCCAAATCTAAATGGATTGAAACACCGGTATCCTACATGGATTCAGCAATGTACTGTTTTATTCAATGAAATGAATAACTATATATACATAAAGTTGATTTCTGAATTTCAAGTGTAAATGGCGGCATTTTATTAACGAGCGATTAACCTTAACATATCTCTTAACGGTACTGAAACCAAAAATATTTTAAAGCTAATATAAACTATTGCACTTAAAACAAGTCATTACATGTATATATCTCCCAGTTATAAAATACAAACAACTCCCGCTGGATTTTGCAAACCAAATGATACGTATAAAGACACGTATTGTTGTATAAACAGGTAGGCTGTCTAACAAGGTTAGACGGTGGGCCAAATCAGTTAGACGTTCATATTTCAAATATGCAAAATACACGCTATTTTAAAATTATGTTGGAGTAATCGAGTACTGATTTTAGTATTCGGTATTCGGACCATCCGAAGAATATATATATATATATATATATATATATATATATATATATATATGTACATATATCGTCAATGAAGATTTAAAACCTCGTAAACAAAGTTTCACAAGTTTTCAGGAGAAACAAAATACTGTATTGCATGTTTTTACGGTAAAAATATTTGTATGTGGAATAATTATTCCCATAAATAATGTAAATAAGTAGTATACAGTAAAGCCTGCCTTTAGAGACCACCTGTTTTCTTTAATAAACAGAAAGTTATTGTATATTGAAGTGATGGATTTCCATCAAACAGTTAAATTAAAACTTAATAAAACAGCCACTACTTGTGACATGTCTTTATGTCTTGGTCAGTTATATATTTCATCTTCAGTCATCGCAAATAATGAAAAACAATAATAATAATAACTAGAGCTGAGCTTTTTGCTGAAGCAAAAAGGGGTCATCCGATTACAGCTGAGGCTACAGCTTTGATACATTCAGCTGAGCAACAGAGCACAGCTCAGTAGCTATGACCCTGAGACCGAAGTCCGATCACAAAGACAATTTTTGATATTTTGATTTGAAATGTTGAAATTGAGTTGTGACCTTGACTTTTGATCGGATGACCTTGAAACTTCACACATATGTTCTTGAGCTCATTTCCTAAAAATCATCAACAATAACCTATATATAAAAGTTCTATAGTTTTTCAGCTATTTTCAGTTGAAATTTTCAATTTGAGCTGTGACCTTGACCTTTCATCGGATGACCTTGAAATTTCACACGCATGTTCTTCAGCTCATTCCCTACAAATCATCAACACTAACCTATATATAAAAGTTCTATATTTTTTGAGCTATTTTGTGAAATTTTCAATTTGATGACCTTTGACCTTTTCATCGGATGACCTTGAAATTTCACACAAGTGTTTTTCAGGTCATTCTCTACAAATCTGCAACACTAACATATATATAAAAGTTCTATAGTTTTTGAGCTATTTTGAGTTGAAATTTTCAATAGTGTGACCTTGACCTTTGATCCAACCGACCTTGAAACTTTACTTCAAAATTCCTCATCGAATTATCTACATAATCTTGGTAACAGATATATAAAAGTTTCACAACGTTTTCGAGCTATTTTCAATTTAAATTTTTGGAAATTTTCCAACTCCTCTGTGACCTTGACCTTTTATCTGACCATGGATTCGTATAAATATTTTTCAGCCTATTCTCTACAAATCACCAATGTATATGTCTATACTAAAGTCTGACAGTTCTAGAGATATTAAGATTTTAAATATTCAAAGGTTTCTGTGACCTTGACCTTAAGTCACATGACCTTGAAACTTTTTGTGCTTGTGAAGCTCATGAAACTGAACAACTTTCTCATGCATATGTCTATAATAAAGATGCTTAGTTTCTGAGATATTTTCACTTTTGTGTCATTTTAAGCTGATAAAATATGAGCCCTTTTTTCAGCCCCTTTTTTTCTGGGGACACTAGATCAAATTTTAAACACACATGCACCACTTCTGTCTTTGCTCTACCAGCGATTTGCTCTAGCTTCAGTAGTTGTTGAGAAAATTGTGCCACAAAATGGACATGAAAAAAGTGATAAAGGGCGATAACTCAGGAAGGAAAGGTGATATTGAAAAAATTTCGTAGAATGTTCCTGTGCACAAACGCTGAAAATTTGAGCAAAATCGGCTGAGCCGTTTTTTGCTCTAGAGATGACACAAAATCTACTAGGAAAAAAAAAAAATAATAATAATAATAAATAATAACTAGAGCTGAGCTTTTTGCTGAAGCAAAAAGGGGTCATCCGATTACAGCTGAGGCTAAAGCTTTGATACAGCTTCAGCGGAGCAACAGAGCAAAGCTCAGAAGCTTCAGCTTTGATACAGCTTCAGTTGAGCAACAGAGCAAAGCTCAGAAGCTACAGCTTTGATACAGCTTCAGCTGAACAACAGAGCAAAGCTCAGAAGCTACAGCTTTGATACAGCTTCAGTTGAGCAACAGAGCAAAAGTCAGAAGCTATGACCCTGAGATCGAAGTCTGATCCTCAAAAAACAATCTTGATATTTTGAACTACTTTGAGTTGAAATATGAAAGTGAGCTGTGACTTGATTTCATCGAATGACCTTCAAACTTTCCACAAATAGTCTTCAGCGCATTGTCTACAAATCTCCTTCAGAACATGTATACAAAAGTTCTATAACTAATGAGCGAGTTGAAATTTAAAAAAATGTTTGACTTGACCTTAACTCGGATGATGACCTTGACACCACATACATTTGTTCATCAGCTCATTCCGTACAAATCATTAACACTAACCAATATATAAAACGTTCTATAGTTTTTGAGTTCGAGCTGTGACCTTGACCTTTCATCGGATGACCTTGAAAACACATATGTTCTTTAGCTCATTCCCTACAAATCACCAGCACTAACCTATATAATAAAAGTTCTATCGTTTTTGCACTTTGAGTTGAAATTTTCAATTTGAGCTGTGACCTTGACCTTTCATCGGATGACCTTGAAACTTCACACATATGTTCTTCAGCTCATTCCCTACAAATCTTCAACACTAACCTATATAAAAGTTCTATAAGCTATTTTGAGTTGAAATTTTCAATTTGAGCTGTGACCTTGACCTTTTCATCGGATGACCTTGAAACTTATCACATATGTTTTTTTAGCTCATTCCCTACAAATCATCAGCACTAACCTATATATAAAAGTTCTATAGTTTTTGAGCTAAAGTTGAAATTTTCAATTTGAGCGTGACCTTGACCTGTCATCGGATATTGAAACTTCACACATATATTCTTTAGTTCATTCCCTACAAATCTTCAACACTAGTTCTATAGTTTTTGAGCTATTTTGAGTTGAAAATTTTCAATTTGAGGTGTGACCTTGACCTTTCTTCGGATGACCTTGAAACTTCACACATATGTTTTTCAGGTCACCCTACAAATCTACAACACTTTATATATAAAAAGTCTATAGTTTTTGAGTTATTTTGAGTTGAAATTTTCAATTTGAGCTGTGACCTTGACCTTTGATCCAACGACTTGAAACTTTACATCAAAATTTCTCATCGAATTATCATATCTTGTAGTAACTGGTATATAAAAGTTTCACCGTTTTCGAGCTACAATTGATTTTTAGAGAAATTTCAAACTCACCTGTGACCTTGATTTTATTCGATGACCATGAAATTTCGTTATGAACATTTATCAGTCAATTCTCTACAAATCACTCATGTATATGTCTATACTAAAATCTGATAGTTCTAGAGATTATAAGATTTAAAATTTTCAAATATCTCTGTGACCTTGACCTTAAATTCTGTGACCTTGAAACTATGCTTTTGCAGCTCATGAAACCAAACAACTTTCTCATATATGTCTATAATAAAGATGCTTAGTTTCTGAGATATTTTTACTTTTGTCTGATTTTTAGCTGACAAAATATGAACCCTTTTTTTCCAGCCCCCTAGCGAGCTTTTTTCAGGGGGACACCCAGATAAAATTTGAAACCCACATGCACAACTTCAGTCTTTGCTCTTTCAGAAAATCCAAACAGATTTACTCTACTTCAGTAGTTCCTGAGAAAATTGTGCACAAAATGGACATGAGAAAAAAAAGGGGAGATACTCTGAAAATAGAAGGAATTTGCAAAATGAGAAAAATGATCCTAGATCCTCTGATGCTTTAATGTTGCTGAAAATTTGAGCGAAATCGGCCGAGCCGTTTGAGCTACAGCCAGTACAAAATCTGTTGGAGAAAAAAAAAAAGAATAATAATAATAATAACTAGAGCTGAGCTTTTTGCTGAAGCAAAAAGGGGTCATCCGATTACAGCTGAGGCTACAGCTTTGATACAGCTTCAGTTGAGCAACAGAGCAAAGCTCAGAAGCTAGAGCTTTGATACAGCTTTTGAGCAACAGACAAAGCTCAGAAGCTACAGCTTTTCTTTCAGCTGAGCAAACAGAGCAAAGCTCAGAAGCTACAGCTTTGATACAGCTTCAGTTGAGCAACAGAGCAAAGCTCAGAAGCTACAGCTTTCAGCTTCAGCTGAGCAACAGAGCAAAGCTCAGAATTACAATACAGCTTCAGTTCAGCAACAGAGCAAAGCTCAGAAGCTATGACCCTCAGACCGAAGTCCGATCCTACAATCTTGATATATTTTGAACAATTTGAGTTGAAATGTTAAAGTGAGCTGTGACCTTGGTTTGATCGGAGACCTTCAAACTTTCCACAAATAGTATAGCGCATTGTCACAAATCCCTTCAGCAACATGTATACAAAAGTTCTATAGCTAATGAGCTTATTTGATTGAAAAAAAAAATGAGCTGTGACCTTGACCTTTACTCGGATGACCTTGACACCTCATATATTTGTTCGTCAGCTCATTCCATAAAAATCATTAACACTAACCAAAATAAAAATTCTAGTTTTTGAGTTGAAATTTTCAATTTGAGCTGTGACCTTGACTTTTCATCCGATGACCTTGAAACTTCACACATATGTTCTTTAGCTCATTCCCTACAAATCATCAACACTAACCTATATATAAAAGTTCTATAGTTTTTGAGCTATTTTGAGTTGAAATTTTCAATTTGAGCTTGACCTTGACCTTTCATCGGATGACCTTGAAACTTCACACATGTGTTCTTCAGCTCATTCCCTACAAATCTTCAACACTAACATATATATAAAAGTTCTATAGTTTTTTAGCTATTTTGAGTTGAAATTTTCAATTTGAGCTGTGACCTTGACCTTTCCTCGCATGACCTTGAAATTTCACACATATGTTCTTCAGCTCATTCCCTACAAATCATCAACACTAACCTATATATAAAAGTTCTATAGTTTTTGAGCTATTTTGAGTTGAATTTTTCATTTTGAGCTGTGACCTTCACCTTTGATCCAACGACCTTGAAACTTCACACATAAGTTCTTCAGTTAATTTTCTACAAATCGTCAACAACATAATATATATAAAAGTTCTATAGTTTTTGAGCTATTTTGAGTTGAAATTTTCAATTTGAGCTGTGACCTTGACCTTTCATCGTGACCTTGAAATTTCACACGTATGTTCTTCAGCTCATTCCCTACAAATCTTTAACACTAACCTATATATAAAAGTTCTATAGTTTTTGAGTTATTTTGAGTTGAATTTTTCAATTTGAGCTGTGACCTTGACCTTTGATCCAACGACCTTCAAACTTTACATAAAAATTTCTCATCAAATTTTCTACATATCTTGTACAGTAAATATATAAAAGTTTCACCGTTTTCGAGCTATTTTCAATTGAAATTTTTAGAGAAATTTCAAACTCACCTGTGACTTGCCTTTTATCTGATGACCATGAAATTTCGTATGAACATTTATCAGCCTATTCTCTACAAATCACTCATGTATATGTCTATACTAAAATCTGATAGTTCTAGAGATATTGAGATTTTAAATTTTCAAAGGTCTTTGTGACCTTGACCTTAAATCGCGTGACCTTGAAACTTTTTGAGCTTCTGCAGCTCATAGAACTGAACAACTTTCTCATGCATATGTCAATAGTAAAGATTCTTAGTTTCTGAGATATTTTGACTTTTGTGTGATTTTTAGCTGATAAAATATGAACCCTTTTTTCAGCCCCTAGCGAGCTTTTTTCAGGGGACATTCAGATCAAATTTGAAACCCACATGCACAACTTCAGTCTTTGCTCTTTCTGAAAATCCAAACAGATTTACTTTAGCTTCAGTAGTTGCTGAGTAAATTGTGCCACAAAATGGGACATGTGAAAAATGAAAAAGGGAGATAACTCTGATAATAGAGGGAATTTTGAAAAAATTGAGAAAACGGGTCTAGATTTTTTATGATGCATAGATGCTGAAAATTTGAGCGAAATCGGTCCAGCCGTTTTTGCTCTAGAGATGACACAAAATCTGGTTGGAGAAAAAAAAAAAGAAGAATAATAATAATCGCAATAACAATAGGGTCATCCGACCTGAAGTCGGATGACCCTAATAATCACGAAAACAATAGGGTCATCCGACCTAAAGTCGGATGACCCTAATAATATAAAATAATAATTGCAATAATAGTAGGGTCATCCGACCTGAAGTCGGATGACCCTAACAATAATAAAAAACAGCAAATAACGTATGTACATCATCCAATAGTGAATTGCATTTCTTGTGAAATGACCTTGCAGAAGGTTACTACGTCGCCGTATTTTGACATTGCTACCAAAACCAGGCTTCCTGCTTCGTTTAATAAGTATTTACCAAAACGCGCTACCGACTTGTTTTCATAGTAGGACAGAGAGTCATAAAATGCATGTTAAACTAGTCAGGGTGAATAAGAGATTTCATTTCTTGCTAATGTTGGTATTTTCGTTTAGGGATATTTACGGGTGCTGAATAGAGCTTGACAATTGGTGTATCGCCTTCCTCGGGAGGAGACTGCTTGGTCTGCCTTGGAAGTTCCTGGAACTCCTGATTAAATGGGGTCTTTACGACTATTTTTCCATCTGGGTGGGGATGTTGTATATTCCAAAATTGGTTAAAATTGGCCGACTGACCGAGAAGTCGAAATTGTGTAATTGTTAACGACGACAGACAAATCACAATCGCACTAGGTCATCATGAGAATTTGGCTTAGGTGACCTAATAAAAAATTGACCTAAATATTCTTATGATATATCTGTATGCCAAATTTCATTTCAATATTAGCACCCATTGCAGAGATGTTAAACGAAAACTGAATTATTGGACATTTTCTAAGTTCAAGGGACGTAACTCTGTCATTAATTGTTTGATGGTAAACAAGTATTAACCTGACCTATTCATCATTCATAATTGTCCTTTACTCATCAATCCTTGTGGTAGCATTCACACGAATCAATAAAGAGTACGATCTACTGTCATAATTCAGGGATGAATAAGTTAATATTGTAAAATTACTGTAAAAGTTTTATCATAAGTCATATATATGTTCCTGAATTCTGACAGTGAATTTTACTATTAATTGAAATGAATGACTCCAAATGTGTTACAAGGGTTGATGAGTTAACTGCGTTCCTTTACCACTTGATAGACCCTAAACCTGGCATGCATGTAGTTTTGTTGTAGTATACAATATAATAGACAAATAGTCAGTTTGAAAAACGCTGAAATTCTGTAGTTGTCATTTAGGTTAATGAAAGTAAATTGGTCCTTGGCGTACACCAACATTTACTGCTTTTTCGTCGACGATTCGTTGAAGCTGTTTATGAGAACTATTGTTGACATTACTAAAACATCCACACGTTCTTTATCAAACTTTGATCTTGATTCGTATGAGGGCATTGGTAGTTTTTGTACAACTCCTGTTCAATTTCCTGTTGGGCACAAGTACGACACAATGGGAAAAGTAGTTTCCTCCTGCAAACCGATAAGGTAACGCGGGATAAAACAACTGACGAGGGGTATAACTCGGCATTGTACCAGTCCAAAATATTGATCTAGACTTTTGAAATCCAGGGTAATGACGTTTGGGTGTCCCATCGGAAAAGTCCAATGTTTCAAGACAAACGGGTAAATATACACCCACGTAACGAATGTCTCCATTTTCACAGAGCAAACGAGAAGCATTTGTTCGACCTCCGAACAGCTTTAGAAACTAACGGGTCGGTGAAATTTTCGCAGTATTATTAAAATTTAACTAAAATTTAACTTGCGTTATGCTTCAATTTGCCTCATCAAGCCATTTTCACGACATCCAAACTGTTCACGTCCGTCGCAGATACCATACAGTGAATATGGCGACCAAAACAAAAACAAAAACGCCCAAGAAAAACCTGAAGTGACATGGCAAAAGCGGAAGAAGCCTGGGTCAGCTGGTAGCGCGCTCCACTCTTGATCGTGAGGTCGTGAGTTCATGTGGGTGCATCTAGTCCCACAGTTTTCACTGGAATATTTTGCGATTTAGCATGTGTGATTGGTATCATATGAAGATGTGCATATCGTAAAATGAAGATGCTGCGTTAATATTCACGAGACTTATGACCCTTTGATTGCCAAAAAGGGCATTATGTAGAAAATGTAATAACAGTTTTATTTTTCATTTAATTCCTTTCAAATCTGGTATGGTATCGCAAGAAACATTAGTGTTTAACATATATTACGGGTTTACATTATATGTATGACCCATTAAAGTGTGTTTACCATGATTGTGTGTACTAATATCTTCCGAATTATGAATTGACTCATATTTAAGTGAAAAGAAGTTTTAGGGTCATAAACGTGGGCGACATTCATCCTTCCTCATCATAAGAGTGTGTAATACGCACGGGACATTTTAAGCAAATGACAAGAGAGATGTGTTAATGATTCAGAGACATCTTTTAATAGGTAATGACTATTCTACAGAAATGCATTGTTAGACAGAACAGATTCATTCAAGGTAATTTTTCCTGTTTTAAACTACCAATTTTTTATATAAAATTATAAATCTTGTTATAAATTAAACTGCCTATTTTTTTTTATTTGAATTCTCTCTTGAATATTCTGCAAGATATAATGTTAATTGATTAAATGCTTCAGAAATCCATTTTCTTTGTATTGTCGGATTTAAAACTCTTATCCGAGCTACCAAATTTATTCAATACTTTAGCACACCATTTACCTTATTATTTGAACTATATATTCGTTTATAAATGTTTTTGGATATGAGTGATAAGGAGACATACTATTTTTCATCGTTCACGTATAAACATGTTGAGTACAATACCCAATTTTTAAAATATTTCAGGTTTTCTTCAAATTATAACTTTTGGGTTTGAGTGATAAGGAAACATTATTTTTTCATCGTCCACGTATAAAGTTTTGTGTGACATGCACATTTATGATGTTCCTGTAAAAAATGAATAAATATGTGGAGTTCGATACTCAAAATTTGAATTTTCTGAACATTTTTTTTTTCGATTTAGCCTTTCTTGTATTATTATTTACAATTGTATATCATCAATGTACAAAAATGTCCAGTTATAGAATATAATTCGCGTGTTTTATCTTAAAATCATGAATAGTTAGTTGAGTTGAGTACTGAGTTAATTTGGTGACTTCGGGCCCTGGTTTTATAGCCTCAATTAACCATTTTTTCCACAAAATACCTCTAAAACAACAGACATTTACGTTAAGTATTTCTTATAGAACGGAAAGTACAAACGACCTATTCCATTGACTCTCAGTCATTGGATTAACGTTATTTCCAGGGCTTTTTATTTACCTCCGAAGCACATTATTTGACAGCTAGTATATTCCCTTTTAACATTCCGTTGTGTAAACATAAAATTACAAATTAAATGTTATCAAATAGAAGGATATAATTCAGTAAAAATGAAGTCACACTGTATGTAATATTTGTATTTTAGAATGTCACAACTTTACATTTTCCCGCAAAATCAATTGCATATAGCCTAAGGCTATATATATATATATATATATATATATATATATATATACACACACACACATATATATATATATATATATATTTATACAGTAAAACCTGTATATAGGGGCCACCCAAGGGACCAGAGAATATTGACCTTTATGTGCAGGTGATCCTTATACACAGGTTCAATTTAGTTGAAGTATGCAGTCAAGGGACTTTTCAAAACTGGCCTTTATAGACAGGTGATCCTTATATAGAGGTGGCCTCTATAGCAGGTTTTACTGTATATATATATATATATATATATATATATATATATATATATATATAAAGTGATCAAGACGATCGTTTCTGTCATTTAGATTTCAGTTGAACTACAATTTTACAAAACGATTTCTAAAGAAAAAGTGTTACATGACAAGGCCAAAAAACAAATCCGTTTAAGAGTAACCACTATATATATATATATATATATATATATATATATATATATATATATATATATATATATATATATATATATATTGGAAATCGTTGACCACCTCTAATGGAACACAGTATTCTATTTGTCGATTTCAAGTATAAGGGGTCTTGATCAGTTTATAATGTCGCACGAATTCCAGTTTCAGTTGACTAGCCCCATGTCATGAACACATGATTTATTTGAGAATTATAACTTTGGTATTATGTTTATAATATTTATAACCAGACAGGACCAGAACGTATCGTGCCCCACCTATGTAACATATGGGAGGTAACTGACAAAAAATGCCCATTGTCAGATAGATGGTTATGAGAATTGTTTCCCTTTTATCTCAAAAATTATAATAGAAAGAAAAAAAAATGTTTGCACACAGATCTACACAAAAGTGAAAAAGACCGATGTGTCAGGTCAACGCTTGTGGGAGTGTATCTTATTTTATATCTTTTAAGTGTATTTGTATGTCACGTGAAAGGCTCGGGAAGACATATTACCATCAATGTTTTCCTGTATTTGTGCAGGAACGACCTCGATGTAAAACTGTATAATGTATGCAAATGGCTAGGACCAACTGGGACTCCAGAATGAGTCTTTGGAAATCTTCTAAGTTAACATTCAGCCTTTTATCATCATTTTTGACAGTTCATTTTAAAAAAATACAGTATTTATTTCAAAATGTTCTGTCAAAATTTATGATACTTATTTTGTCCGACACCACCCTGATATAAACAAAATGCTGGAATTTCTAATAGACAAAATACTTGTTATGTAGTCTTTCAACAAACTGTCGGCATTCCTATGGGAACCAACTGTGCTCCTTTATTGGCTGACCTGTTCCTTTATTCATACGAAGCAGACTTCACTCAGAAACTTCTGAATCAAATAAAGAAAAAGCTAGCGGTGTCCTATAATTTGACATTTAGATATATCGACGACGTTTTATCAATTAATAATGACAATTTCCATACATATGTAATGCAATATATCCCAATATTGCAATATATATAGAAATTAAAGATACAACAGAGATAAGCATACACGCCTTATACTTGAACATTTTACTTGCTATAGACACAGACAGGAAATTTACAACTACGTTTTACGACAAATGTTCCAATCATAATTTTTCCACATTTAAGTAGTAATATCCCACAATCATCCGCATACTGAGGTTATGTTTCACAAATGTTTTGATATGCCAGGGCGTGTTCAACATATGAACATCTCGTACACAGAGGTAAACTACTGACAGGTAAATTATTGACACTGGTATATCAAAAGCCGCGTTTGATGTCAACGTTCCACAAATTTTACGGTCGGTATAATAGTCTGTTTGTGAAATGTTGAGTTGCATGTTCGATGGCGGTTATTGAGACGTCTGCATTCGTTGTGGCGAAAATTTGTTCCTCGCGTATTTCATTTGGATTTAAGTGTGGACTCACGGCGGGTGTGAGCGCTCGACAGGGGATGCTTACTCCTCCATGGCACCTGATCCCACCTCTTCATTTCAAGAGATCCGTGTTTGTCCATTTTTTACCAAATGTGTATCTATATCCTTGACATTCTATTTTATTTATTTATACTTTGGTATCTGAATTTTTTTTTTTTATATTAGATATATTTTACTTTGCAATGTTGGCCAATTTTGTCTCAAGGCCCCATGGCCTATTGTTTACTTAGATAAGGTATTCAGATTTATATGAGCTAAAGGCTCATGGTGACCTATTGCGATCGTCTCTTGTCTGTCATTGTACGTCATCCGTTGTTAACATTTACACATTTTCAACTTCTTCTCAACAACCAGTCGGCCATTTTTAATCAAGCTATCATCCCTGTGTTAAGCCGCATAATGTTTTTGCGAATGAAAAGGAGTAGGGCCAGAACGAGCCCAAAAGAGGCTAAAAGAGTGTAAAATTTTGTACAGTTTAAAAATCTTTTTCTCATGAACCAATGAACAGATGACTTTCAAATTTTGTATGCATAGGTATATGCAAAGGTATATGCATAGGTATATGCAAAGGTATATGACAAAGTTGTTATGAATCATTTTGACAATTTTTATCAAGGTCGTTGGGGTCAAAGGTCACAGGCACTTAAGTAAACAGAAAATATAAGATTTTTGTCACATCTGATACTTCTCAAGAAAACTTGGCATGTATCTTCCCCTAATAAAGCTGCATGTTTGCGAATAAAAAGGTGTAGGACCCATAGGGACCCCATAAGGTCCAAAAAGACAAAAATTTGATACAGTTTAAAAAATCTTCTAAAGAACCAATGATTCGATGACTTTCAAATTTTGTATGCATGATTGTTAAGGCAATATCTGCAAAGTTTGCGAATGAAATCTGTCGATAAACAGTCCTCTAAGGGCGCTTGAATAGCATATGGTACAGTTGTATACAGATGGCTTAACTCAAAACTGAAAATTTTTGTATACAAAGATGTATAGGAAAGTTGTTAGGATTTTATGTACGGATCTTTTGACAAAATTTCAAGGTCAAAGGTCAATGTCGTAGAAACCTAAGTAAACAGAAAAAAAGTTTTTGTCAAATTTAGACATTTCCCACTTCTCAAGAACTAGTGGACAAATTTTAACCAAACTTGACAGGACATTTTTCTCATGTGACCGTTAAAAGCTTAGATACGATGAAAACGACTAAATGTATAATAAATGTTTTTGTCTTCTTAGGTTTCTGTCTTTTCTTCATATACACTTTTGTATACAAAAGAAAATCGACACACTAGCCTGATTGTTAACACACCCACCCTCCTGATGTAGTAAATACATATTTATGTCTTACAACCAAGAATCAAACTTCGATATATATTTAAGTCATTAAATTACATGTTTCTTTTCTTTAGATGGATAATGCTACAAAAAACCTTATACGTGTCATAGAGTCTGTAATAGGAACGGTAGAAGACGTATATAACCGAAGGACTATATCGCTGTCTTTAGAAACCTTGCTGCAAACACGAACAGAACGACTTATTGTAAGTGGGAGCTTTGCCGAGGGTGTATTCAATTTAGGTTCCGATATCGATATTATGAATGACATTTCTGTGTTCACTGCCTACTCTTTACCAGATCACATCGACTCTGAGGTCAATGATACTATTCCTCTTGTGATGGTACCGTCACCTCAAAATCATGGCTACTGCATGCTCATGTGTCTGGCCACACGGTCAGTAGTCCCGGAAATGAGACCTTTATTTGAATATCATGAAAATAATCTTTATCTGTCAAGTAAAGAAATAATAAATTGTGCAATATATCATGCGATTTCAGAAAATGCAACTGTTCATGGTCCATGTGTGCAAATTAAGAAGGGTAACGTTGATATTGAAGAAGCAATTTGCATACACTGTTCAAGTTGGCCAGAGGTGGCAAATGAGTGGCTTTCACGACCAAGACATTATGGCTGGCCGGACAGCTCGTTAATTAGGAAAGTAAAAAACTTTAGTCTCGTTGTCCCGATCGGTTTACCAAATAGTGACACCAACTCCATAGAATGGAGGATTTCATTTTCATTGGTCGAAAGAGCGTTAATACATTCTTTCAACAGAACGCAATTCATAGTATATTGTATTATGAAACGGATTTCTAAAGAGATCATTGGTAAAGCGGTTCCTGACGTCTTGTGTTCCTATTTCATCAAAACGGTTTTATTTTATTCTGTAGAGACTACTCTGCAATCCATGTGGAAAATACAAAATATACTGGAATGTTTGTTTAAAAGTATTCGCATTCTTTGCAAATTTGTTGATGACTTGTACTGTCCACATTATTTTGTTGAAGGCGTCAACTTATTCCAGCGGAAGGTCAATTCTGATAATCAGCCTAGATTGAAAACTGTCCTGAGAAACCTCCTTTCCATGAACTTACAACAAATACTTTCTTGTCTGGGTGAGTTTTCTATATATGTACGAACAGATTCCATACAATTAAGACGACCTGTAGACACTGAAATGTTGTCAGATCTGAGGTACAGATGGGATATTACCTTTTTCAGCATATTTTTCAAAAAACAAGAATGTATGAAGGAAATGTATGAAATTGTAACGAATATTGTTAACTTTCTGTGTGCTCAAAAAACCCAAAACAGCAATGTAATTGTTCATATGCGTATGTTCCTGTGCAGGTTTCTTGCAGACAAGTTATATAACATGCAGTTTAGAATGGGAAACGCAACTCGTTACCCTATCTTGAGGCTCATGGAACGTTTATATCAGTATGGAACAAGATCTGATGTCACTTTCGGATATTTACAGTTGGCTTCCTTTTATTTAATGAGAGGTAACATTAACTTTTCACTGAATGTTATCAATTCGATTTTTAACCGCTTTTCTCCATTGGTACACGTTGAAGGTACAAAGAAAGGTGCACAATTTATTAACGATTATAAACAAATGATCTGTGGCAGAGGTTTTTCAGCGCGGTATAAATTTCGGTTGTGTTTTGCCATGGCATCTGTTTATTACGATGATAATGGCTGTATGCCGCAGGCGATTCATTGGCAATTTTGGGATAACATGGCTATACAGGAACCGAGCGTCATCGAAATTTCTCCGCTGACACATGCATACTTCCTACAGGCTGCCTGTTATGTGACGATGGGTGACTTGGATAAAATTGACATTAGTATTGGTATGATGAGGGACACAATTAAAGATGAGTATCTGAGCGACCCGTCTTACCGACATAACGAATATAATATGTTGGGATACTTGCTCCTGAAGCGCGGGAGAACGAGGGAAGCTGTTGACTGCCATGCCAAGTCTTTTTACAACAAACTTAAATTACAACACAAAGAATCTGTAGATTACAAATATAATGTAGCTGCACTTCGTATCATGTCTTGTTTACGTCATTATTTACATCCGGTACGTCATATGTAGACATGAATTAAGGCTGTGTGTGCTCTATAATGCAGTGGAAATAAGGTACTGTAATTTCCACATCTGCTGTAATATGAATATGGACTTTCTCCTTGTCCACTTTCGGGGACCGGATCCACTTAAAAAAGTCCTAAGAAGTGGTATATCATCAAATTTCTCAGCGGTATACTTCTTGAAGAACCTGTCAACAAAATCATTGACAGCTCTTATGAATTCCTAATGGGGCTGCATGCCGAAGGATGTGGACGACGACGCGCCGGTACTAGAAAGCATCGCTCTGTGCGACAATGCCTCATTTCGTGAGTCCAGGGCAGGGGACGTGAGCAAGAGCGGAGTCTGGAACACGAAGGCAAATGCAAAATCGACTGCGAATTCAGGTGAATGCAAAGGCACATGCGAACGTAAAGGTGAACGCAAACTAGATTGCGAACTTGAACTTGACAACAAACTCGATCAAGACCGAGCCAATATAGCCTTACTAAAAATACCTTTTAAAAGTTGTAGACTTAGGACTGATGCGGTATGTTTGCACCAAAATATTTTTTAACTATTTGACTATTTTCCCACATCTATCAATAGGACATATCAAAATGTTTAACTTGTCGTTTTCAGACACGTATCCGCCATGGCATTGTCGCATGTGCCTAGCTATTTTGGCATATGCCTTGTGGCATATTTCACACGTGGTGCCCATGTACCGGGCTGATTGAGCATCGTGACGTCATCTAACGGTATATACTTAAGTTCTTTTAGGTTATAGGTCATTTTAAAAGTAGATTTCTTGGAGGTCAGATGTGTGTTATGAAACGGAAGGCTCGTACTTATGGCAGACCTGCTGCAAAAACAAGAAGAAGTTGGAAAATTATAACCATTAGGAGAAGACGAAACAGATGGTTTAATAGAAGATTTCGCCGAAGAGGTCTTAGAAATCGCATTGTCAGACGAGCGCTTAAAAGGTCCATACTGTATCATTGAAGGGCATTGCTAAAACGGCTAAAAATAAGGCTACGGGAATGTATAACACGACTTTAAGTGTAATCCAAGTGCAATTTATGATTCAACTCCAAATGGTAGTTTCAATGTAAATGGAAGGATTACAGCTTACACTAGATTCTTTGAGGAATTTCATATTAAATCTTATACTAGGATGTATTGGTATGATGCTGATGAGGATGATATTGGTAAGCCAGCTTCTGTTTATACAGTTTATGATGAAGATCATGGTAATAAAACAATGATGGATGCTTCGTTGGTGATACACTCATATGCAAGACACAGTCTTATTCGACCTTACAAGGGGTTAAAGTGCAAGTTTTATCCAAAATTTAATACAGCTATTACCAGTGCTTCTAAAGTTTCGCATAAAGTGGACTATTGGCAACCAGTTGAAGCAATTACAGCTAATATAACATCTAGGAATTGATTGCATGTTCATATGTATGATAAGGCATGTAGTTTGAATTATGTAGATACTGTTGTAATTAAATTTGGAGGTGAATTATCAGGTGCTAAATACAGATAAAAACAATTTTATACAGTGCAACGAGGATTTTCATCCACATTTTATTAATGAAATTATTCAAATAATAACTGTCTTCAAAGTCATTTGTTTCCATAGTTTAAATCACAATTATATCCATAAGGTCTCACAACTTGAATTTTCTTAAGTACATTATCAGTTTGTGAATTTTCAGAGTCAATAATAT
Source organism: Atrina japonica (assembly GCA_030159075.1). Classification (NCBI taxonomy): domain Eukaryota; kingdom Metazoa; phylum Mollusca; class Bivalvia; order Pterioida; family Pinnidae; genus Atrina; species Atrina japonica. The sequence goes on along the minus strand of BROG01001391.1, from coordinate 9,064 downwards.
CAATAAGATCCATTGGTTCATATTTAACAGGCGTTTCCGGTACAGTAGTGGTATCCATAGGAACAGCTCAATCCGTTTTCGGTAGATCAGATAAATCCATAATATGATATCTATCCATTGATTATTTTAAAAAGTCTGGCATTGAGTTCATGAATACTATAACTAGTGGTGGCTTATAAATCCTCATTCCTGATTCATACTTAATATTGTAAATTATTTCATTTTTAACTGCCTCTATGATTTCATAGTTTATGTGATCTTGGCTATTTCTTACAATATCGAAAATCACTATTCTTTGTCCTTTGTAGCCATATTTTACGTCAGCACTTTTTGAGTTCTCAAAACGAATTGCATTCCGTTCACTAATTAAGTGCTTAGATTAGAAAGTCTTGCCTGTGTTTTTCTGTTGATCCACAATGAATAGTATCTTCCGGTCATCCTGTCGTATGAATTTATCTTAAGCTTTTTCCTGCTAAGGTTTTATGTCACTACGCAACTTTTTCATGTTATTTTCCTGGGGAGTTGAAAAACAAAAGATAAATATATAAAATGTCTCAGATACCAAAGTATAAATCCTAAGGATGTCCAGGACACAGATACAAATCTGTCAAAAATGGACAAACACGGACCTCTGGAAACCAAGAGGTGGGATCAGGTGCCATGGAGGAGTAAGCATCCCCTGTCGACCGGTCACAACTGCCGTGAGTCCACAGTCAAGTCCAAATGAAATAAGTGAGGAACGAATCTTCGCCACAATTAGTACAGACGTCTCAACAACTGCCAACGAATAATAATTCTGTAAAAGCAGAAATATAAAAAGTCTCAGATACAAAAGTTTACCTCTATATGAAATGTTCATATGTGGAACACGGCCTGGCATATCTGATCATTTGTGAAATATAAACTCCATGTGCGGGTGATAGTGTGATATTACTACTTAAATGTGGAAAATTTACGATGGGAAAGCCGAAATCATCTATAGTAAGTAAAACGTCTCAACAACCGCCAACAAAAAGGCAACTCAACATTTTACCTAGTGAAACAGAGTAATCGCAAACAAGACTATTATACCGACCGTAAAATTTGCGGAACGTTGTCATCAAACGCGGTATTCGATATCCCTGTGTCAATAATTTGTCAGTGAGTAGTTTACCTCTGTATATGAAATCTTCATATGTTGTACACGCCCTGGCATATCATTTGTGAAATATAAACTCTATATTTACGATGGGAAAGCCGAATTCATCGCGTTTGTCGTATAGCTTAGTTGTTAATTTCCCGTCTGTGTCTATAGTAAGTAAAATGTCTTTACCTTGATTCTTTTCTCTGGTGACGGTGGCCCCGTCGAAGTGGCTGATGGTGGCTGCTGTAAACGAAAAAAAAAAAAGAAATAACTATATATTTCTGTATGAATTTAAAAAAATTAAGTGGTAAGAATGGGGATTATTGATAATTACCTTAATTCTTCTCTGTGCTATTGTCGCAATCGTCCTTCGACCGAAGACGTCCATTATTATATAGAAATCTTTTCCCATAGAAATTCTTCAACCACGTGGGAAAGTTTTTTATATAGAGATTCTATGTATTGAAAACTTTCCCACTTGTATGTTATAGGTTGGACTTTATGTCATCGAGAGATAATTTTTTTCAAACTAGTACAAGAATTCTAAATACAGGCAATGCAAAAGCAAACATCGAAATTCAATGTTTCTTTCAGTAGCTGTAATCAATATGTAAATAACAGAATCAAAGTATGCTTTACCAACAAAAATTATAGGGTCAAGTTTTAATAAACCCTCTAGTTCATACATTGTAACACCCACAATATATGGGCACGTCCGTTATAAGTTTGAAAATAAGAAAAGTATTCTAAATATTTAGGAATTTAAAACTAGAATTTTCTATTTCTACAAAATAGAAAAAAAAAACCTATATAAATCCACAGAGGTCAGCAAGCATTGTTCATTTGTCTAAGCCATATGCAGGTGATTGTGGGATAGTACTACTTAAAAATGAGATATTGGAAAATTTACGATTGAAAAGCCGAAATCAAATCGTCGCATTTGTCGTATAGCTTAGTTATTAATTTCCCGTCTGTGTCGATAGTAAGTAATTTTGTCTAAGTATGAAGCGTGTGTGCTTGATTCGGTTGTATCCTTAATTTCTAGTTCACTGGGATTTATGTATTAAAATGTCTGAAATATCTTAATGGTATGCTCTTTCTATATTTTATGACCAGTCTATTGTGGCCTGTAGGGTTGAAAGGGTTAAAGTATATATAAATATTTTGTCTTTAAAGCGATATGAGCTGTCGTAGGTGAAAAATTTGACATGCCAATTTTATGTAGTATTTTATTTCATATATATTCCAAAGAGACCATCTAATGTTTAGAATAACAAATGCATGTGCAAAATTGCAACAATCTTGCAAAATGTAACCCGTAATATCAGTTATTGTTCGTCCGCCATTACTTTGAGCATTGCAAATTAACTTTCGGTAATGTTTTACGAAGATTACCGAGTGTCCAATAAACACGTGCTATTTGCAATTAATATACATTCTATTTTTATTACCCTTTGCGTTTATTTTTTTGTAAATCATCATTTCATACATAATCAGGCAAAGTTAGTCTTTCTCGTCGTTTCAAAACATTCGTTTCTGGAATTGTCCACGTACCGGGTATATCGGGTAACCCATTTTTAACTCGTCCCAATGCATTCTCGGCATTATCATTCTTGACGCATATGATCATTAACTACCCATCTCTACCGGGCATGGCGGTGCGATTGTAAAACATGAGCTACGCATACTTTCCACAGATATATTGTTTTGATTTTGTCAATGTCAGCATTCAGGGTAACATTAAAGATCAGGGAAATTTCTTTTAGTAGTCTGATATATTTATTCATATATTCATCCGATTTTCTTCAAGTATCTAAAATAGCGCTGAAAAGCTTATGTTTTACTGATCCATGTACTTTCCAATAAAAATCACATCCTGTATTTTAAAAGTAAATATAAAACACACAAAAATCGGCTGACTTTAACATAGTCCGAGGGCGCAAAGGACCGAGATCCCTTGACCGATTACGAAGTACATTTGATATGGCGAAAGAGTTTATCTGAAAGGACATTGCATGCAGAAATACAGCTGGATTGTTTTAGGTACGGGAAAACTTAAATTCTGATAAAACAAATAACTTCGAAAAGAAGATCTTTTACAACTTTTCACGTATTTGATAATGTATTTGAACATCCGTTTTATCATATTCTCGACTATATGTCAGGGGACAAAAATAATCATTGTGACAGCTTATATCGCTTTCAAATAAAAGGATCTCAAACGATGTCGCCTGTTATATTCCCCGGCCACTGTTATTGTAATTACAAGTAAAATTATTCACGTTTTCCGTGCAGTAACCACGGACTTGCAGACTATAATACTGGCTAACTGGAAATGCTAACTTGTATTTTCTGTTTTATTGTTGTTTTACATTCCACCAAGAATTATTTTACACTCACTTGGAGATGTCAACAGCTTGATATGAAGTAACACACATTTTGACATTTTCAAGGGAATTACGCAGATGCAATGAGTGTTCTTTTATGTGTCATGCCTATCATGACACGCGATCAAGGTTTTAAATCTCTTCGAAAACACCCGTAACTTTCACTTTTCAGGACATCCCGAAGATTATATAATACTTAACAATTGGTATCTGAGATTTTTATATCCGCAAAATAACAGTCACTACCTGTCTCTGGTATGACCCGATACCGGATATAAAATATAACGATCACAATGGGAAACTTGTTAAAGTTGTTTGCAGAAATGCAGTGATGATGCATTGATAACATACACATATAATTGGTATAAACAATTATATTTCTATATACAATTTAAGACCTGCTTACAATAAATAACGCATAATAGTATTTCAGGTGATAAGAGTTTAAAAAGGTAACCTATTGTGAAAATAAAGCATCACAAGTTATGCGATACGGATTCATTCAGCATGATACACTAAATCGTCACACATACTGTACTATTATGAACACTTTTATCATATTTTGTTAAAAGTCTGTTAGAGAATGTACAAACTAGAGAGCTGGCAATAACTTTGTAAATTAAATTCGACTTATTTTCAATCCCTAAATTGCCGCTAGTGCGGCCAATGCCTAAACGCCGATTAACCTGCATAAGTATTAGACAAAGATTCTTTATATGATAATAAGTAAAATTGAAGAAGTACCAATCAATAATCAAAACTCAATTCCATTATAACACGAAGAATTAGATGTATAATGGTCTCAACATGAAGAACAATTACGAATCCCAAACGGAATAAGACCAGGTGTCCGGAAGGAGTCAGCGTCTTCTGCTGGCATGCCACGCCTGTCGCAAATGTTCCATGGAATGGCATGTGGCATACTCATACATAGCGTCGTAATAAGTGATATCAAAATAAAGGTCAGAGACATCTTATACCCGGGAAATTGTTTGGTTGAAAAGGTGTAGGGAAAGCGGAGCTGCTAATTTGAATGTAACCTGGTGTCTGACTGGTTTATATCGTATCAATGAACATATATTTTTTAATTTTTATACAGTAAAATAATGTATTAAGTATTAAAAATGCTGAATCAAAAGTTTTTACTGGTACTTTGATATCATTAGAGCCAAATTTCTGAAAAGTATCTGAACTGTGATGTCACTGTCCATTCACTGTGAAACTGTTAGGGGTTGAATAAAGGCCATGTGACAGAAAAACAAGATAAATTTGTACATGTTTTGTGTTTTTTTCTGATTGCGGAAAGGACACCGAACAGATCAGTGTATAATTTAAAGGTCAACACTCGTTCGAAAGATGAGATATACAGGAAAACTATTTGGTTGTCTCTGACCTATGACTGGCGGTCTCTTCATATGGTTCATTGTAACCAGGTTCTCTTATACATCATTAAAACTAGCCGCCACCGTATGTTTGAAAAGTTCTTAAGTGTGGCGTTAAAAAAACATCAAAATATGTGACATTATCATAAATGTATCGACGATGACATATCCTACTTGTTTGTGTAGATATATTAATACGATTCTACACTGAGAACTCCCTTCATCTCTTGTTTGTTTGTTTATTCTTTTGCTGTTTCCTATCCCTGTCACTTGCTAAAGGTGAATTGCTACAACGTTTGATCGATATTATGTACTGATGCCAATGCAGTGATAGTTATTTAACATGGCATGCATACTTTTACAATATAACTGGGTTTAAATCCGTTACTTTCACTTTTTATATATGCTGAGCGCTTGGCGAAAAGTAAAATCCCCCCCAAAAAACAATATCGCCGAATAGGTATCGGGAATGATCAATGCCAAATGTGGATATATAAATTGAAGCAATGATGTTGCAAGGCCAAAGATTTTTCACTTAAATCATTCCGAACTGTCCGTTTTTTGAAAGTCGTTTGCACAATCGAATACAACCGTAATGGACAGAAAAGATTCGGGTTTTGAAAACAACAAATGAAAAAATTTATTGTAAATGAATAATTACAATGATCACAATTAATGGTTTATAGATATATGTACAACAATATTTATTAAAACAGTCAATGATTTATCGAAATATAAGCAATGATATCAATTATTATAATAGATATAAACATATAATCAACAAATTAATCTTTGTTCAATATGCTTAGTTTTAGTATTCTTGTCTGCTTGTCAGAATACAAATTTTATATAATCTGCTTTGCGTGGAGATTTTGAATCCAATGGCCGTCATTTAAATATTGTCCGATTCTCATTTGATTTGCCTATTTTCTATTTCATTCTTTTATCTGCAATGATATAAAAAAAAAACATGTATGGAATATATAATTCATATTGTGTCTTGGTTATGTTTGTATAACCAAACTGTCAATTTAGATTTCATTTCATAGAATTAGGTATTACGAAGTGTTTAAGCCTTTGTTATACTACAGGCCATAATAGATTGGTCCGATACAATTAGACAGAACACGCCATTAAGATACTTGGGGTTAAAAGGCTTAAATTATTAATTGTACGTGATTTAATCGTCCTGTTTCATAGTTTGTCGTTTGGAGAATTAATTTACGTATTAATTGGTATAGAACTTTAAAAATACGTACGAAGGTATATGCAAATAAAATTAAGAACTTACAGAAAAGGTAATTTATGAACTTCCGGAATACGACTTTAATAGATATTTTTTATTATTTTAATGATCGATGGAGATAATTGTAATTGTATGAACAATTTGTTTTTAACGTTTTACCTTAAGCGGGTAGGCCTTTCTCTCCCTTTTCTCCCACATTCCCTTTAGCACCCGATTCACCCTTGTATCCAATGCCACCTGGAAATAATTGGGAAGCATGTTAACTTAGACAACAGAAACAGATGCTGCATGCGTTGTAAAATAATTGATATAGAAAGTTATTATCAAGTCAAATACGTTTGACATCAGCTTTTTAATCAAACAAATGATGCATTTGTTCTTGTAATGATGCATACTGATGTAATGTTTAGTATGAACTGTTATTAGCTTAGATATAAAACTAAAATTGATGAATACTAATTGGCGAACAAATGAAGATCGAATCCGTAGCCCTGGCATCATTAAACTGCAATCTCAAAGTCTGAGAATATTTTCAATTTTGCATGCTAAATTAGTTACACCTAATTAGATATGTAGACTTCAAGGAGCATTAGCTGTGTTTATAAAAATATATATTTTGTTTTTCTACTTTTACTACTTGTACTTGATGTACAATAACAAAAAAAGAGCTATATACAGGCATAAAAATCTTATATTCCTATATATTTCGAGGTCCAATGTAGTTTGCATATAAAAATAGTAAGACTGAATTAATCAATTGCAAGTGAAAAAGTTCCGAATTGGGTTTCTCGAACAATTGTCACAAAATATATGTGAATGTAAGAATTTTTATGCCTGTATCGAGTTACTAGCTGAACACAGAAAATCCTAAGCAGAAAATGTCTATGCTACTGAAATGTTGTTGAATGATCACAATTGTTTTATAATCGTTAGACATTCTTAATACAGAACTTTAATATATCAACGCTGACACACGAGGCAAAACTCCAATGAGTAGAAAAGGTATTCGAAGATTTGAACACAAAAACATTGCAAAAAAGATTCCAATTACCTTTATCATTCGTATCTCCCTGTTGTCCTTTTTCGCCTTTTTGTCCTGTTTAAAATACAATACATGTTAATAGTTGTCATATTACATTTTATATCATACGCATGTTTTGCATATCGTTGTTGTACGTTGCCTTGGACACTATTTCTGTTACATGTGACGATTTTTGTTTATGGTTCACCAGAAATTTGGCTATATAATACCCTGACAAGACCACCGGTTTTCCGCAAGTAAACTGAAAAAGTTCACAACGTAATCCCAGTTAAGGCGAATATACAATATCTAAGATTGTGTTAAGCTGTTGTCCAAAGCCTGATGCGCTAACCAAAGGGCTCCAGCATATGAAATAAACAATATCAATTAACTACTGTGGCAACGGAATAAGTACCGATACCGGTTGATAACATGTTAGACCAAATTTTATTAACAATACCAAAGTATTTTTTTTTTTTAACAAAAGAGGCCAAAACAAATGCTCAAGACGATCGTTACTGTCAGTAAGACTTCATCTTTTGAGCTCGAATTTGATATAAATGACATTGTATATTTCCGAATCTAACTGAATTGTTAAATCCGTCTAAGAGTACCAACTGTAAAAATGAATACCTCAGCTTACGAGGAGCTATGAGAAATTCAGAATTTATATGGTGCTCCCCTCTGAGACACCTAAAAGCCCGAATAGATAGTTCGTTATTAGTTAAATCTGTAAGGAAGTTTTATGGTCGATACAATATGTGATCCCCCTCTCAGGAATGTTGGATAGTATTTCGGGGCACGACCATATACAGTGGCCCTCTTTCGTCAATTGGATTTTACACTATGATGACATTTTCATCGAGTCTGACCTTTTTACGGAACTCAAAGGGTGTCCATGTAAAATTTGCGACGGATGTGACATGCTAACAGGGGACGCTGACTCCTTCCCCTTTGGGATTCGCAATAGTTCTTTCTGTTGATACCATTTGATTATCTAATTTGTCGTATTAAATTGAATTTTTACAGTTAACAGGTACTACGACAGCTTATTACGCAACCAACAAGATTCATAATGTTGCATCGTAATCCATTATCAATATTATTATTTTTTTTCGTATATATTTTTTTCCATTTGAAACATTACTTAATATGACAATAATAACACTTGTTTGTGTATTTAGATACACCTAGAAAATAAAAACTTGCCTTTCTGTCCAGTCACTCCCTTTGATCCATTATCACCCGTTTCACCGATTAGGCCCTTGGTTCCCTTGTTACCCTCATCGCCTTGGTCTCCTTGACCACCTTTCAAGCCTTTAGAACCTTTTTCGCCTTTGTCACCTTCAATTCCTTTACTACCTGATGAGCCACTGTTCCCAGTTTCTCCAACATCACCCTTAACACCTTTAGACCCTTTATCACCCAAACTCCCGACTGTGCCTTTCTCACCGCTTTGTCCACGATTTCCTTTACTTCCGGTAGCGCCAATTTCACCCTTATTGCCTTTAGCCCCAGGATCGCCTGTAACATTAGCAAATGATGTTTATATTTTCGAATTCTGAAAATGTTTGGGAGCTGTGTATTTTTAGAGAGTTGCACTTTGATAAATCCCATTATCATTCACGGTACATATAGCGCTACTGAAGTCTTTGATTTAGTGTACTTACGATTTAATTGGCATTTTGTAATTTACCATTATTCTGAAAAACAATGTGTTAAGTGATATCCTTCACTTATAAATATAGCGCATCATTGTATGCTAAGTGATATCCTTCAGAGCATCATTGTAAAATATAGATATATAGGAAGATAATATACAATCATATGTAATTTTGGAAACAGAGCAATAATACGACACATATTTGTTTAATGTATTAGGAGGAATTTAATGTAGCCGAGTTA
>BROG01001390.1:0-60903 GCA_030159075.1 Atrina japonica | reverse complement strand
AACAACCCCATCACCATATGAATAAAGAAGATGACTGCTAAAACGACCCATCACCATGTGAATATACATGTGGAGCCTATTAGAAGATTACATAGTACTGCTAAAACAACCCCATCACCATGTGAATATAGAGCCTATTAGAGGATTACATAGTACTGCTAAAACAACCCCATCACCATGTGAATATAGAGGATTACTGCAAAGAGGACCCATCACCATGTGAATATAGAGCCTATTAGAGGATGACATACATGTAGTAGTACTAGTACTGCTATAACAACCCCATCGCCATGTGAATACTGGTATAGAGGATTACAGCTAAAATAACTCAACAATCACATACTATTACATGTATATTGTACCATGAAACCTGTCTTGAGAGACCAGACTATCTTGCCACCAAAATATGGTCTCAAATGACAGGTGGTCGCTCAAGAGAGTGTTTATTCAAAGGATTATTTATTTTATACAATATACAAGACAAGTGTTGTTCATGATCATCCCTTTATATTATAAATTATAAGTTGTATGCATATTTTCATAAACAAATATTTACTTTTTGTGTTATGAATTACTGAACATTTTGTGTTCTGATTGTTGAACATTCTCTATTCTGATTGTTGACCATTCTGTGTTCTGAATTACCGAACATTCTGTGTTCTGAATAACTTAACATTTTGTATTCTGAATTACCTAACATTTTGTGTTCAGAATTACTGATCATTTTGTGTTCTGAATTTTGAACATTCTCTTTTCTGGTTGTTGAACATTTTGTATTCTGAATTATTGAACATTTTGTGTTCTGACTTACTTAACATTTTGTGTTCTGAATTACTTAACATTTTGTTTTCAGATTGTTAAACATTCTATTTTCTGATTGTTGAATATTCTCTTTTCTGTTTGTTGAACATTCTGTGTTCTGATTTACTGAATATTTTGTGTTCTGACTTACTGAACATTTTGTGTTCTGAATTACTGAACATTCTGTGTTCTGAATCTCTGAACATTTTGTATTGTAGATTACTGAATACTTAAGGTTTGTGTTTTGAATTACTGAGCATTATGTGTTCTGATTGTTGACATTCTCTTTTCTAGTGTTCTATTTTATTGAACAATCTGTGTATGTATTCTGAATTACTTAACATTTTGTGTTCTGAATTACTTAACATTTTGTATTCTGAATTAAAGAACATTGTGTTTTCTGAATTAAAGAACATTTTGTGTTCTGAATTAAAGAACATTTTGTATGTAAATTTTCTGGTGTATTATCAATACTGGTATCTGATGTGTAGATGTAATTGTTGAGGATGTTTATTAATTTACATGTTTCAGCACCCATCATTTCTTGATACACGAACATAATCTTTTCAGATATGGCTGTGCCTGTTAACCAGTCAACAGTATCTACTGCTGGAGGAGGAGGAGGATACCCACCACAAATATTTGGAACAACAGATTTTGACAAAAAGTTCTTATGTAAACACTGCAACTTAATCCTAAGGGACCCAGTACAGAGCTATTGTGGTCATAGATTCTGTAAATCTTGTTTTGAAGCACTCATAAAGTAAGAATGTAGTCTAAACATAACATTCTTCACCAATCTTTATTGTTAGTACTTGCAAGTTACATGTATTTACCTTTAACTTGATCTTCTCTCTGAGATGAATTTTCTTTGTTACCTGTGTTTATCTGAGTATCTTTATTTCCACACTGTCTGTTTGTCTTTGTTACCTGTGTTTATCTGACTATCTTTATTACCACTGTCTGTTTGTCTTTGTTACTTGTGTTTATCTGAGTATCTTTATTTCCACACTGTCTGTTTGTCTTTGTTACTTGTGTTTATCTGAGTATCTTTATTACCACACTGTCTGTTTGTCTTTGTTACCTGTGTTTATCTGAGTATCTTTATTACCAAACTGTCTGTTTGTCTTTGTTACCTGTGTTTATCTGAGTATCTTTATTACCACACTGTCTGTTTGTCTTTGTTACCTGTGTTTATCTGAGTATCTTTATTACCACACTGTCTGTTTGTCTTTGTTACCTGTGTTTATCTGAGTATCTTTATTACCACACTGTCTGTTTGTCTTTGTTACCTGTGTTTATCTGAGTATCTTTATTACCACTGTCTGTTTGTCTTTGTTACCTGTGTTTATCTGAGTATCTTTATTACCACACTGTCTGTTTGTCTTTGTTACCTGTGTTTATTACCACTGTCTGTTTGTCTTTGTTACCTGTGTTTATCTGAGTATCTTTATTACCACACTGTCTGTTTGTCTTTGTTACCTGTGTTTATCTGAGTATCTTTATTACCACACTGTCTGTTTGTCTTTGTTACCTGTGTTTATCTGAGTATCTTTATTACCACACTGTCTGTTTGTCTTTGTTACCTGTGTTTATCTGAGTATCTTTATTACCACACTGTCTGTTTGTCTTTGTTACCTGTGTTTATCTGAGTATCTTTATTACCACACTGTCTGTTTGTCTTTGTTACCTGTGTTTATCTGAGTATCTTTATTTCCACACTGTCTGTTTGTCTTTGTTACCTGTGTTTATCTGAGTATCTTTATTACCACTGTCTGTTTGTCTGTCAATCTGTATCTCTCTCTGCCTCTGGTTAAGATTTTGGTTGAAGTTTTGTAATTGGCTACCAATCACTTAAACTCATCAATCCCTGAAAAACATTGGACTGTTCCATAAATCAGTGACAAAGCAATTCAGTTATGTCATTAGGGGTGAATTTGTTAATATTAATGATTTAACAGGTACATGTATGGGACGGTGACATGTCGATAGTCCGACGGTCCGATAGTCCGACGGTCCGATAGTCCGACAGTTAAATCTCATGGCTATCAAGAGGATTAAACAGAACAAAAAGTCACTTAAATATTTGACGCAGTGTCTGCTTTGTCACCCACGCAATTTGTAATAACTTTTTAAAGCCATCTTATTGGGTTCAAACCCATCTTTTCTCCATTAAATTGGTCAAATTGTGTCTTAAGACGGTCATCCCAAACATTTTCCCCTATTTTTAAAATATAATTCTCTGATTTTGAAATTTTTATTACAAATTGTGTCGTTATTACAAATTGCGTGGTGACACTGCTTCTCCTCTGCAGCGAGTTCATCGAAACTTGACGGGAAGCAACTAGTTTTCTACTTATCAAATATGGCCGCACTGGCTTCTGACTGAACATGCATGGATAGTGCTCAGGTATGCGACCCACATCCACTTGGGTTATTTTTTACTGTTTGCGCTACATGGTTTGTATTTCAACGGTGGACATGTCGTTATATTTCGTTTTGTCGCCCGAAATAATGGTAATCTTCGTTTTTTATTGGCGAAGGAGAAAAGATCACGACGATCATCGTTATGCCGGGACAATAATTAGCGGGGCGAAAAGACGACAGTTAGCGGGGCGAAAAGACGAAGATTATCGTGACGTCGGAGCAACAAAACGAAATTACAAATAGCAAAAATCAGCCACCATATATTTCAGCCAGGAAACCCGCGGTAGCTTTTAATGTCTTAAGAGGAATTAAATTATCTGTAAACATAGATGTGGCTTGGAAATGGTACATGTATGATCTGAGAATCAACTTGCTATAAATTAGAAAGTGAAAATAGGCAAAATTTGCCACATGTAATTTCCAGCTTCGATTGGATTTAGTTGTATAAATGGTGTCAACTATTTCCGTTTTTAAGATATTTATTTTTCGTAGGACTTTAAAAGCAGTAGTGTATCGTTGACACAAGTCATGTCAATCCTATGGTGGCATACTTCTGCCATCTACATGCAAGTTGTTTTCCCAATGATTATGTTGACATGCAAGATAAAAATAAAGAAAACAAAAGCAAAAAAGTTTGTTTTATGCCCACATATGACATTTATGTCAATATGCAAGATAAATATGTTAACATGCAAATAATTATGTTAACATGTAACTTATTCATGTCAACATGCAACTTATATCTTGCATGTTGACATAAATAAGTTGCATGTTGACATAATTTATAAGTTGCATGTTGACATAATCGGTAGAAAAAAATAACTCGCATGTAGATGGCAGAAGTATACCACCATACAATCTTTTGAAATATTAGCTTTTAATGGAGAAATTACCGTAGTTCTGAAATATCAACTATACGGTGGAAACAGTACTGACCAGTAGCAAAGTCGGAAAATCGCAACCAGTTGCGTTTCATTTATAACTGAAGAAAAAAAGATGAATCGCAACATGTTGCGAGTTTCCGATGATTTGTTAAATAACCAAGCACAAGAAATGGTATGGATAATGCGTACTTTACTGAATGTTCAGAAGATAGGAATTTTAGCAAGTATTAAATGATCGGCAAAAAGTTCAACACAAAAGACTTCTGTATGGTGGCATATTTCTGCCATCGAGTTACGACTTACGACTTTTATGATGTTGACATAATTTTGTGATTATGTCGACATAATATGATATGTCGACATCATAGAGAAAGATGTCGACTTATTAATTCAACTTGTCGAGATAGTAACGCCGACTTGCTAGATAATTATCGCGGCATATTGAATTTATAAGTCGACATCTTTTTCTAAGATGTCGACATCTTTTTCCAAGATGTCGACATCTTCTCATATTATGTCGACATATTCACAAAATTATGTCAACATCATAAAAGTCGTAAGTCGTAACTCGATGGCAGATCTGAGCTGAGTGCATGCATCAGTTTCATGATTTGCATGGCAGAGTATCACATAGTAAACACTTCAGCGATAATGTTTTATGCAATGGCTTATTCCATTCCAATATTCAGATATATTTCTTTGGCCATTGTTGTACTGCAGTTTAATGTTAGATATTTGCCGTTGAAGTCTACGCCACTTTCGCCTCGTGCGTGGTGCATGTTCCCCTCTCATGGCTGCCCTCAGGGTAATTTTTTGCAGACGCTCTGCATCTTTTAGTTTTCTGATAAAGATCCAAATTGATGGATGCTTACACCCAACGCTGCTGTTCCACTGGGAGTGGAAACCTGAAATGCAACATAAATGCAATAAATATAATTACCTTTTTTATTTTTCCATTTGATTACACTGCTTTTTTTTTTTGCGCTTTTTGGGAGATTGGGCCCGTAAACCGGTTAACCACACCAATTGATTTGCTTTATCATCCAAGTGACCGTCCTGGGTCGGCACTAGTGTGTAATCGAAAATCTTAATCTGACAAGTCAACGTAGGGGCCTAAGTATTTGAGTAGACTTAATGGACTTATATTTTGTGAATTTCCAGCCAGCTGGGAATTGGGTTTTCAAAATATATGCAACTTATTCTGAATTTGAATACCCAGCTACAACCCAATTCCAAGTTGGCTGGAAATTCACCTGTAGTTGGGTATTCAAATCCAGATCTTGAACACCTAATTCACAGCTGGCTGGGAATTTGCCTGTAGCTGGGAATTTGTAAATAACCAATCCCCATGAATACTCAATATCCAGCTGATTGGGAATTAGGTTGTAGCTGTGAATTCACGAATGTAGTTGGATACCCAATTCCCAACTCACAGCCAACTTCACAGACACATCAAACTGCCTCCGACCTTGGCCCGCACATACGGAAGCTTACTAGGTCCGCATCAGTATTAAGTTTTTTTTATAGTTTGTTATAACAAATTAAAAATTTATTAATTAAAATTATAAAACATACTGATGCAGCCCAAAAAGCCTCCGTACGTGCAATATATCAATCCCTACCCAGAGTTATCGCTCCTCTTCATTCCTCTTATTAAATGCCAAGACTTGCATAAAATGCATATCACTGAAACAGTTTGGGTGCAGTTGAGACAGTTTTTTCGCGATTTTAGCAAAGGTATTTATATGTGGATGCTCGTGTTATGAAAAAATTAATTCGCTTATACAATACGTAACTGCACAGAATTTATCCATCCACAACTTTAAACCTTGTACACTTAGAAAATTGTGATTATTTCTGTAATTTCATGACGACAGTTTAGCAGTTTTTGTACCATATTTGAAAATTGTGTATGTGTTATGTAGTATATTTAGAAATACTTTGATGTACTTTATTTGTACACAGTTTTTGTTTTCGGAAAAATAACGATTTTTATCTGTCTCAAGTGCACTCAAACGGACTATACCTATTATGAGAACTATCGACAACAGTTTCTGTGTATTATATAGGAAATAATACTTCTTCAACCCCTATTTGTGGTGTATTTTGTAGGAACTATTCCATGCAGTATTAATAGAAATAAACGACTCGTTTGAACGTAAAAATTTCATTACATATAATATGCAATTATACATATACATGTATATGCCAAAATTGTTTGCCAAGCAAGAACGAGAACTCTCGGTAAAGATTGGCATTATGTTGGTCGTCAACCGCGGGAAATTTAAACGGCGGACCACCGTGTAAGGCACTTTTTGTTGTACAACAAGGTTTCTGCGTCTATATATATCTAGAGAGATTTATTACAAGGGAATTTCTTTTTGCAGTATTAAAATTACTTACCTTCGACTAGGTTATTTGTCCGTGTGTCCTTGTCTCTATTGAACACATTCCATATCTGTGGTGGAAAGTTTCCATCTAAATAGGTGTTCTGGAAGTAAGTCAGGAGATCTGTAATTTCCGGGTATCTGTTCCGCAGTCGCAAGGTGTCAGGACTATTAGCAAGCATGTGGAAGTTCTGTCGAACGAGTAGAAGAGGGAGGTGTCCAATGGACATCATTTTACGTAGTAGTTTATTTACTCTTCGTCTTCGACGGTATGCCCTTGCTAGTCCAACTTCTTGGATTTTACGCCATATGCTCTGCGTAAAGTGAAAAATAACATGCGGAAAGCGTACTTTGCGGAAGTTCAGTTTCAACAGCCAACTTTAAAGCGGTCTCAAAGTCGCACACGACTGTGCGAGGTCGAAATCTTCTACCAGTAGCATGCCTGACTTTGGATTTTAAGTGTTGGAAAAACTGTCGGTAATGACCTACGGTCTTACCCGTCATCAAGGACCAAGCAAATGTAAGAAATCTGCCCATGTATTTACCATGGATTGTGACCATCTGTGTATAAGGATGTGGGCTACTTTTAAATGTTCCATCGACATACACCGTAGAACATCCTTGTAAAAGGCGCAAACTCTCTGTTGTAGCAAATATAGCTATCCCCCAGTTGTTATCATGATGACTTAAAAAACGTTTACCAGACCAGGTTTTCTTCCACTCCCCCTCTTATTCTTACATCGTCGACATTGCGAGGAATACGGGGTAGAACCGATTCGCGTTGCCTATGCAAAATGGAACGGACTCTCTGGAACTCAGGCAGGTCATCATCTTCGTAATTATCAATGCAACCTTCAATAACTTCATTGTAGACCCTCTTAATTGGCTTCGTTGGGTCGTCTTTGATAGTTTCTTTCATTTGATTGATAGCTTCGGCTTCTCGAAGCGTATTGTCTTCGGGGGTATGATCATGTTCATTTACCGATTTAATTTCAATCTGCGGTTGACCTTCATCAAGATTAAATGCATTGGTTGATAGGGTCGTCCTGCATGTTTTACGCCAACACCTCCAGTGGAAGACAGTTGCCTTTTTCTTATTGAGTTGGTACCGATATCCATTATTTACCAAGACTTTCCCTTTTTTTTACACCTCTCATCACGTAAGCCATGGTGGTTAACTTATGATTGGATACGTAGGATACCCCTATTTATATAAGCATCGTCGGCAACATTATAGAAATTATGCCGCTTTTTTCATAATAAACCAATTGAACGTCTACAATTTTAGACACCGCTATAAGCCATCATCAAAGACAAAGAAATTTACATTGTAACTTCCGTTGTTAATTTCAAACTAGCACAGCCTTTCAGATATTATTACAAATATAAAAAATGCCGACCGATGCTTTTAGAAATAACAGAACACCCGATGTATGTTCATTTCATATACTTGCTACAATGTAGACTTCAAAAATGCCGACCAATATGGCCAAAAAAAAAATGATAATGTAGAGTCAAAAAGCAACTTTCGGTGAACAGAATAGTCATCAAACAAGATGTGTTTGTGGAACATGAATGCCCCCGGCGGCATCTTTGATAGTAAATGAGAAATATCAAGCAACCCCGTCTTTTCCTAAGATATCTTAAAAACGTGATGAAAATTTGAAAAACCCGGAATATATATAAAAATATATATATATCACTACAACACCACAAAAAAGCATTTAAAAAATAAATAGACTTTAAGCATAGCCTTTTTCAGTGGCGTAGGAAGCAAATCAAAAGGGGGGGGGCAATTTTTTTTTTATTTTTTGCTTGCAAAAATCGTTTCCATGCGCTTTTTGAGTATGAAAATGAATAATGTTATACTAGTATGCAGTAGTCGCACAGTTAGAAAAAATAAAAGAATGTTGGGACAAAGTTTAAACTGAATGCGAAGAAATGTGTGCATCTACACAAACGGACCGTGGAATAAATGTTTGAGAGAGTGAAAATGAATGAATCGGAGCGAGGCGCGAAATTTTTTTGAAATTTCTTTTCCATTTTCTGACTTTTTATACCAAAAATTAAGTTTTACACCTCATTAATTCATTCGCCAAGTAGAGCGAGGTGTGAAAATTTTTGTGAAATTTCTTTTTCATTTTCCGACTCTTTACACCAGTTTTTCAACTTTAGGGGAACGATATCACTACTCATTACGCAAAATTTAAAAAAAAAAACCCTTTGGATATTTTTTCCGTGTTGCGGAACAGAAGGCAGCGTCAGTTGAATTCCCAAAAGGTTTAGGATTAACTTTGAGGTAACATTTCTTTAGGAGATCGTCTATTATTCATCTAATGATTTTTTTTTTTTATCTGCGTCCAGACAAGAAATTAGGTCTAGTAGGCCTGAAGCATCAGTAAATCGCAACGGTTACCCTTTTCAAAAGAAGTTTGAATCAGCGAAAAAGCTACTCAAATTCGGAGAAGAATTTCGTTCTAGTCCTCTAGACGTTTAATTTTGACCCTTTTAAAAATATTTAAATAGATAAAGTGGGAAGTCAGATGAGGTATTCTTTAGCTTCCAGACACATAACCATTGTTTTCTCCGTAGCTCAGTTGCATCGTAAGATCAACTGATATATTAATCTTTTTGCAGAGCTTAGCTAGGAGTAAACATTTTGGTAGACTTTAATTTAGAAAACTCTGGGAAGCCTTTTTTTCTATAGATAAAATTTGTTTCGAAAAAGTGGGGTGGCCCCTTCCTCTCTGGTTCACACAAACACCTACACAAACCCACCCACCCCCCCACACACATACACACACAGAGGCAGAGTGGATCCAGGAAATTCAATGTTAATGGAGGGAAAAATAATTTGTAGAAATTATTTTTGCCGAGCGTAGCGAGCGAAAATTATGGAACCCTCATTTAATAGCTCTGTATTCCAATTAATGATATTATTAAAAAAAATTTGGTCAGAAAAAGTTGGGGCCGCCCCCTGCCCCCCCCCCCCCCCCCCCCCTCCCTACGCCTATGTATTTTCTATAATGAACTGAAAAAAAAGGTCAAAGGTCAAGGTCAAAAGGTAAAAAATTACCAAACGTATCGGACTATCGAACCGTCGGACTATCGGACCGTCGGACTATCGAACCGTCGGACTATCGAACCGTCGGACTATCGGGATGTCCCCGTATGGGACATGTATTAATTTATGTATAAGCTCAGAATTGTTGTTTTTATCAATCGACTTGAATTCTCTCAGATTGTATAAAGATGACAGCAATGGACATGTGTTAATTAGAAGTTGGACTTGAGAAAATAACAGACATACCATATACACTATATTACAACATTATCTGTAATTACTAATAAACTAGGCTTTTAAATTGCACATATAGTCTGACAACTCTTGTTTTAATATTGTGAAAGTGCTTTTGAGATCTCGCCCCAGAGTCACCAAATTTACTCAATACCGGTACTCAATCCCAACTAACTTTTCATGATTTTAAGGTAAAAACAAGCAAATTTAATTCCGTAACTGGATATGTTTGTATATTGATGGCATACATTTGTAAATAATGATCAAAATTATTGCTCATTAGCAGAAATATTTAAGAATTGTTTGAGTAGTACTCAAATTTTGAGTATCATACTCAACGTATTTATTCGTTTTTCATACCATCAATAATCAAATATTTAAATGTGAATGATGAAAAATAATTTTTCCTAATCACTCAAGTCCAAACCCTTTTTTTAACATTTATATAGTTAAATAATAAAATAAAATTTGAGCTTGAGTATTGAGTAAATTTGGTGACCTTGGACCCTGGATTTATGAGACTCGACCATGTATTCACTTTTCATTCAGAATATATATCTTATTCTATTATCGGTATATCAGCTTCAAATTCAAGTTTTAGTACAATTAAATCATTATTTGAAATTTTCCATTTAAAATAGAAATGCATATTTCCCCTCAAAATGGGTAGAGGTACTTTTGATAAAAGCCAACGAAATCCCTGAAGTCAAACTGTATGTCTGCAATGTCATCTTTAGGAACATGCACTTTAAACTTAAAACTTGTGGTCAACTCTCTTCAAATTTCATTATATTGCATTTATAGAGTAAAGATTATAAAATTTGAGAAGATTGTGATCCCAGGATGGATTCTTGTTTTATATAAACTTTCTCCTTTTGGTTTGATTTCAGCTCTAATGTACAAGTACATTGTCAGTCTTGTAGACAAGAGGGTGTTGATGATGAAGAGTATACATTACTTACACGTGGACAGGTAGTCTTACTTTTATCAAATTATGAAAAGTATGAGTGCAGTTCATGTATGTAACTTAAGGTAACTCAAGGGCAAATTAAACATCAGTCTTAAAGACACAAAAATTATTCCCTAAAAGTAGAAGTCTGAAATCAGGTAGAAATCAGATATATTTAAGAACCATTGTAGGCATTGAAAGTTTAATTCAAAAACCATTCAAGATAGAGCAAAATGGGGTATTATCAACCATTTAAGCATAAATTGATTGCCACCTTAAAACCATTAATGTTAGAAATATGACAATAAATACAACGGTAACTATCATAAATATTTTCTACATTTTACGTATGTTTCCACATGTAGAATGCTAGATAGTCCAAATACATCCATCCATTTCATATACATGAGGAAGTAAATTATTGACCATAATGTGATTTAGGACTTCAACAACTTAGTATGTTAGATCTATACTTTTCACGCGCGCGATGATTTTTTTCACATCTCCGTATGATACGTAATTCTAGTATAATGGTCTTGGCACTTGACAAGCTGTGACAACTAGTAATAGAGCTAGTCTTAGGATCAGCACCTTTTCAAACGAAAAAAAAATACTTGGCTCTTAGCGAGGCGAAACTCACAGTCAATGATTTTGCATTCTACATATGTTACCATTCATCCACTTTGGCACAGAAGACTTCGTATTTAATAAATTATGTGAACTTAATTTTCATTATGTACAATAATATCCGATTTTATGATTTTCGTTTTGGTGTTATTGACCACTTTGTTTTCAGGGTCAGATTTGAAAATAGCAAAGAAAAAAGTGATATCAATGATAGAACAGTTTATATTTAGTCAGTTTTAGCAGCAAAACAGAAAATATTGAGGTTTAATATTGTATTATGGAGGTATACCTGATATCTTGACTGATATGAAGTAAGTTTTTGCATTAACGGATGCCGATAACTCTTCTTTAAACACAAATGTTTTCTGCATATTTTATCATATCAACCAGAGTAAGATCAAAAGGAATTAAGAAGTACACAATCTGATAATTGAAGGAGTTTATAACATAAATAAATCAATAACATATTGTGACAAGTATTTTTATGATAAAGGGGTAGATAATAGGTGACGGTGGACAGTACCCAATCTTACTCTAACTTTACAAAATTTCATGTGCACATCAACCTTAATATCTAATAGTGCCTTTTGATTTTGAGCAATTTTTGCTTGTGATATTTTTCCTGTTACCTTGGAAATAGCAAAATCGTCAGTTTCAGTGTTCACTAGCATAGCTCAAAAGCAGTCAAGGTTAACATCAGGAAACATAATGTGCACAACATTCTTGATGCCTAGTAGTACCTTTTGTTATTATGGAATTTTTATTTTTTATATTTTTCTTGTTATAATTAAAATAAAACCAAAATTAGGAATCAAACTAATTCCAAGGCTTATCTATAAAACATTGTTTTAATTTCACAAAACTTCATACATGTACATGTATGTTCATTAATCTTGATGCCTGGAAGGGTCTTTTCCTATTTGCAAAATTTGTGTTGTGTACATCTCTTGCATTACCTTGGACCACTTCCTTGGTGGATACTAATTTTGAATTAATAGTTTTGTTAATGACTTTTCCAGATGTTTCCAGATAATGCTGTGAAGAGAGAAATGGGAAGCATGCAAACACAGTGTGTCAACTCTGGATGTGAGTGGAATGGAATATTCAAAAAGTTTGAGGTAAGAAAAGCTGAAGAAGTAGTGTTCACAATATGGTATAGAGCTTTACGGCCAAGAAACGTCTTTGGAAATACTAGTCAATTTACAGTGTATAACTAGAGACATACTGATAACTGAAAATATGTAGAATATTTTCTGTGTGTCTGGTAAGGGAAGTACCATGTGTCTGGTAAGGGAGGTACTTTGTGTCTGGTAAGGGAAGTACCATGTGTCTGGTAAGGGAGGTACTGTGTGGCTGGTAAGGGAAGTATCGTGTGTCTGGTAAGAGAAGTACCATGTGTTTGGTAAGGGAGGTATTGTGTGTCTGGTAAACAAGAACCAAGTGTCTGGTAAGGGAGGTACTGTGTGTCTGGTAAGGGAAGTATCATGTGTCTGGTAAGGAAGGTACTGTGTGTCTGGTAAGGGAGGTACCCTGTGTCTGGTAAGGGAAGTACCATGTGTCTGGTAAGGGAGGTACAGTGTGTCTGGTAAGGGAGGTACCATGTATCTGGTAAGGGAGGTATCATGTGCCTGGTAAGGGAGACACTGTGTGTCTAGTATGGGAAGAACCAAGTGTCTGGTAAGGGAGGTACTTTGTGTCTGGTAATTGAGGCACCCTGTATCTGGTAAGTGAGGTACCATGTGTCTGGTAAGGGAAGTACCAGGTGTCTGGTATTGATAAGGTACTATATGTCTGGTAAGGGAAGCACCATGTGTCTGGTAAGGGAGGTACATTGTGTCTGGTATGGGAGGTTTTGTGTGTCTGGTAAGGTAGGTATACTGTTGTCTGGTTAGGGAAGTACCATGTGTCTGGAAAGGGAGATACCATGTGTCCGGTAGGGAGGTACTCTGTGACTGGTAAGGGAGGTACTGTGTGTCTGGTAAGGGAAGTACCATGTGTCTGGAAAGGGAGATACCATGTGTCCGGTAGGGAGGTACTCTGTGACTGGTAAGGGAGGTACTGTGTGTCTGGTAAGGGAAGTACCATGTGTCTGGCAAGGGAGATACCATGTGTCCGGTAGGGAGGTACTCTGTGACTGGTAAGGGAGGTACTGTGTGTCTGGTAAGGGAAGTACCATGTGTCTGGAAAGGGAGATACCATGTGTCCGGTAGGGAGGTACTCTGTGACTGGTAAGGGAGGTACTGTGTGTCTGGTAAGGGAAGTACCATGTGTCTGATAAGGGAGGTACTCTGTGACTGGTAAGGGAGGTACTGTGTGTGTGGTATTTTGTTTTGTTTGTTTGTCAAGAAGACGTCACCAAAACCGGTGAAGGGCTTCAAATTTTGGCCTATGCTCGACACTTACGGCCATTGAGCAGTGAGGGTTCTTTAACATGCCGAAAACTACTGCAACACAGGACCTCAAATTTTACTGTCTCATCTGAAGGACAGGAAACCAACCTGCCGCCAGCTGGACTCGAACTCAAGACCTCATGATCAAGAGTCGAGCGCTCTACCGACTGAGCCAGGTTGGCTTGTGTGTCTGGTAAGGGAAGTACCATGTGTCTTGTAAGAGAGATAACATGTGTCTGATAAGAATATTCCGGTATATTTAGAAGCACTGATCAATGTCTAGAATTCTAAAATGGGTAAGTGAACTACTAAAATACCTGTCATTCACCTGGGCTTTGAGTTTGGGAAACATATGGAGTCAATTATGTAGATCTCTGATTTCATAAATCAACAAAAGCCATGTGGTCACTGTGGTTATTATAAGCTACTATTATCTCCACAACTATAAAAGAGATAAATTGTAAGAAATGAATATGATCAGCATGCAAAGATCTTCAAAATCAACATGACCAAAATTGTAAGGTTTCCCTCTAAAAGATTTATTCCTATGCATGTAAAGATCTACCAAAAAACAGCATGGCCGTATTGTCGGGTACAAATGTAGCTTTTGTATTAAGTTAGTTGATATTTTTCATGTTTGACTATTTTGGGTCATTATTTCCAAACTTTTAAAGGAGGTATTACATATACATGTGTTTACCAAAAAAAAATTTTTTTTCTACTTTTACTACTTGTACCATAACTAATCAGAGCTATAAGTTTGAGTCCCCGAGGGTATACATAAACCTAGTACCTGGTATTTCTGTTCCAGCTTATAATCTTGTACTAGTAATATTTGGCACTGATAGCACTTTTAAATTTCTAAATTCTTATGAAGCTAGGATAGCCACCTTTTTACAGTGGTTTCTCTTAGATGGATTTTGATTATATGTTGAGATTTATTATTTAGCCTCGTCTGATACCACTTTCTCTTAAGAAAATCAAAATCGGAGCTCAACTGATGAAGTCTAATTGACAGAAACGATCGTCTTGAGCATTAGAACTTTGGTATTATGTTTATAATAGCTATACATACATGTAGGCATTAAAAATCTTAATTCCTATATCTTTATATATTTTGTAAAAATAAGGTCAGGTCCAGTTTGGTATGCATATACAAAGAGTAAGGTTGAGATAATAAGTTGCAATTGAAAACATGCCAATGCTGGGTTTCTCAAGCAATTTTCATAAAATATATAAGAATTTAAGAATTTTTATGCCTGTGTATATTTCTTTTTTGTTGTTGTATTTCGATCAAAGTAATGAAAGTGAAAAACAGCTTATACCCCTTTAATAGAGTAAGAGAAATTGTGATTCAGGTATTATTCTCAGTCATACCTAAATAATCTAGTATGAATTACATTCAAATTTGAGATGTTTAATGAATATGCAAAGTAGTTTTTATTGAAGCTATGATTGACTTTTCTTGATACAACAGACTCATCTGATGGAGTGTAAGTTTAAACCAGTTCCATGCTCTCTTTGTGGCGCACCATTGGAGGCTTCTAAAGTTCAAAGCCACACTACCAAAGAATGTCCGCAACGTAGAGTGCAATGTACACATTGTAAGACTGAGATATGTTTAGCTGATATGGAGGTAGTTATTTATTTGTTTTTGTTCACAACAATTTGTATGATGTCAAAACATATGCATACATACCAGCATACAAATAACACACATACCAGCATACAAACAAGCACACATACCAGTACAAAACCAGAACATATACCAGTACATAAACAAGTACACATACCAGTATACAAACAAGCACACACAATAGCACACAAACAAGCACACATACCAGTACACATACCAGTACACAAACCAGAACATATACCAGCATACAAACAAGCACACATATACAAGTACATAAACAAGCACACATACAAGCATGCAAACAAGCACACATACCAGTACATAGACAAGCACACACACTTGCATACAAACAAGCACACACACACTAGCATACAAACAAGCACACATACCAGTACACAAACTAGAACATATACCAGCATACAAACAAGCACACTGCTTACGTACCAGTACACAAACTAGTACACATACCAGTACATAAACAAGCACACATACCAGCATACAAACAAGCACACACATTAGTATATAAACAAGCACACATACCAGTACACATACCAGAACATATACCAGCATACAAACAAGCACATATACCAGTACATAAACAAGCACACATACAAGCATACAAACAAGCACACATACCAGTACAAAAAACAAGTACACATACCAGTACATAGACAAGCACTCATACCAGCATACAAACAAGCACACATACCAGTACACAAACCAGAACATATACCAGCATACAATCAAGCACACATACCAGTACATAAACAAGCACACACACCAACATACAAACAAGCACACATACCAGTACACATACCAGAACATAAACCAGCATACAAACAAGCACACACCAGCATACAAACAAGCACACATACCAGTACACATACCAGTATCGAAACCAGAACATATACCAGCATACAAACAAGCACACTTACGAGTACAGAAACAAGCACACATACAAGCATACAAACAAGCAATCATAACAGTACACAAGCAAGCACACATACCAGCATGCAAACAAACACACATGCCAAACATACAAACAAGCACACATACTAGTACACAAACAAGCACACCTACCAGCATGCAAACAAACACACATGCCAAACATACAAACAAGCACACATACCAACCAGTACACATACCAGCACACATACCAGCTCTAACACAAGCATACAAACAAGCTGAGATACAAGCACACATACATGCTTATAAACAAAGACAAATGCCAGCACACAAATAGGCACACAAGCATTTACAAGCACCCATACAAGCTTACAAAGCACACACATATACCTGCATGCAAACAAGCACACATACCAGTAACAAACCAACACACATACTGATAGTTTTATGCATGTATTTACAATGTATAATATTTCTTTTTCATTATGAAACATAGGAGCACAATAAAGTTTGTCTTAAGTATCCACTTAAGTGTGATGACTGTGGCAAGAAGAAGATTCCTCGTGAAAAGGTAATATCAGATGTATATATCATAAACCATCTAAATCCAAATTACAAGGTAAGAAAAGATGTATTATAGGTTTTAATTATTCGATAGGTTTTAGATACCACAAAATGATACTAGTCAAAAAGTGGTATCTAAATTTCATTATTATAGTCTCAGCCATATTTGGTCATTCATGAATTTCAAAATGAATTCATAAAGCAACTAATCGTCAAAATAAGAATAGGTCCCAAAAGGTACCCTCTTTAAAAATCTTTTTCTCCCGAACCATTGCATGAACCGCTGCATGAATTGGAAAACAGATTGTTTCTGTGTGATCTACATGGATGTATGATTCAAGTTTGTTTTTCATGAAATTGGAAAACAGATTGTTTTTGAGGTCTGTGTGTCATTCTATTCATTTTTGCATGATTTCCTAAAAATTATCTCCCTTGATTCACTTTGAGTTCATTTAATGTTTTTGTTTGTATTAGAAGAAATGGTGCATGAATTTTGCAGAAATTTTTTCTAGAATTTTTTTAATTTTTAAGACTGCAAAAAGGAGGGGGGGTCTTTTTCACACTTCAGTTTCAAAACTACTTTGTTGACAAATTTTACGGGAAGCAATTGCTCAAGGTCCTTTACCAAGTTTGCAGATTGGCCCAGGGATGGATCCAGGGCGGGGCAGAATAGGTCCCAAAAGGTACCCTCTTTAAAAATCTTTTTCTCCCGAACCATTGCATGAACCGCTGCATGAATTGGAAAACAGATTGTTTCTGTGTGATCTACATGGATGTATGATTCAAGTTTGTTTTTCATAGAAATTGGAATATCAATTTTTGACGTGTTTTTGAGGTGACTTTTCATTTTGCATAAAAAATTAGCATTCACTTTGATGCATTCATTTAATGTTTTTGTTTGTAATTAGGTGAAGAAATGTTTTTGTGCATGAATTTTGCAGAAATTTAATTTCTAGAATTTTTTATGAATTTTTAAGACTGCAAAAAGAGAGGGGGTGCGTTTTTCACACTATCAGCTTTTGTTTCAAAACTACTGAAGGAATTTTGACAAATCTTTACGGGAAGCAATTGCTCAAGGTCCTTTACCAAGTTTGTAGTTTTCAGCCAGATTGGCCCAGGGATGGATCCAGGGCGGGGCAGAATAGGTCCCAAAAGGTACCCTCTTTAAAAATCTTTTTCTCCCGAACCATTGCATGAATTGAAAAATAGATTGTTTCTGAGTGATCAACATGGATGTATGATTCAAGTTTGTATTTTTCATAGAAATCGGAATATTAATTTTTGACGCGTTTTTGAGGTCTTTTCATTAATTTTTTGATTTCCTCAATTATCTCCCCTTGCATTCACAATGATGCATTAAAGTGTTTTACTTGTATATAGTTGAAGAAATGTTTTTGTGCAAGCATTTTGCCGAAGTTTGATTTCTAGAATTTTTGATGAATTTCTTAAAACAGCAATATTTATGTTTCTTGGCTAGATCAGCCTACATGTACATATTCTTCTTGGTCTTCTTTCCACATTTGTAGATGGTTCTCAGGTGAGCGATTGAGGCCCTCTTGGGCCTCTTGTTTCTTTGTTTGGTCGCTTCATTTGTTTAAAACACTCTTCCTATGGGAATCTCTCTATTATCCATGCGATGTCAAATAAGTGAGTCATGTGAGTAATCATTAATATTCTCGCACTTCTCTTGACAAAAGAGTTATATGAAGGGGAATTACTCCCAATATATAATTGTGGTAAAGAATCAGTGTATTAACAGATCAGTGAGCCAGGCTAAATCAGTATGACCAATAAATGTTCCCTTTCTTATACTTCTGTTTTCAAACTTCGAAAGATGGCGGCCATTACATAAGTAAAAATCCCGTAGGGGTAGTTTGAGTGCGAGTATCTAGTTCAAAATGGATTAATTTTTATTTGTCTTTGACATGGATAAATCAGTATGCATAGGATACCGCTACATTAAATTTAAGTGGTAGGTATCAACCATTTTATTTTAATCATTTTCTAAATGCAAAATGTAAATAAAATCTGACCATAAATGAGGCACTAGGGGCACTTTTGTTGATATATACTACTGTAAATTGGAATATTTGACCATTATTAAATTTTGGCCAATTTGGCCACCCTATTAAAATGGCCAAAATTAAATCATCCAAAATTTGTACACTGTGTTTCTACTGGTACTTTTTAAAAAATATTTTAGTGTTTTATAGATTAACAAACACTTGGGGGGTATTTTTTTGTTTTATTTTTTAATAACACCGTATGGATGTTAATGTTAATTCATGCCATGAGAGAAATCAATTATAAATATTCTACCAGCACTTTTTAATATTTTCATATTTCAAACACCTCGACAAGATATCTGATAGTAGGCCAAATTTAAACATGATATAAACATGATAAATGGCCAAAATTTATCTTACCAAAAAATAACCAATCATTTTATGACCAAAGTGACCAAATTTTTGCAATGCCAAAATATCCCATATATGGTATTTTTTCATATATAAATATTGATTACCTGTATCCATGGGAGTCCATTTTTTGAAGGGCAAAACTGTCCCATTGCTTTGAAATGTTCATCAAGGAATTTCTGTCAAAATTTATCAGTATAGTAACAACTTCATTACTTGCAGTATTTATCCATGTTATCAGTTTATTTTTAAAGACATTCTTATTTTTTTTATTCATGAAACAAGTTACACTTAGTAATAGTTGGGCATTGCCA
Organism: Atrina japonica; assembly: GCA_030159075.1. Taxonomy (NCBI): domain Eukaryota; kingdom Metazoa; phylum Mollusca; class Bivalvia; order Pterioida; family Pinnidae; genus Atrina; species Atrina japonica. Next base: position 41,303 of record BROG01001390.1, on the reverse strand, counting down.
TTATTGTGTCCTAATTTCAATGATTACGTCATTTAATGTTGTGCACACAATATAGCCCAAATGAAACGTGTGATTTCCATGTTTTACTGTCCATGCTTGGCAGACGATAAGAGATTTGAGTATGTATTGAGTGATTTGATCGATTTATCGTGTTACTGAATTTTTACCGAATGAGGAATAACTAAATATACATTTTTGGAGCTTGCTGGTAAGATGAGATATAATTACTCTCCTGCTTCTGATGCATTCTCAAAGATAATATGTCACGGGGAAGCAATTGTTTAGTTTTACACTTGTTTATGTTTGCATAGATGCTATCCCAAGATTAAACGGAATATAAACAATAGATTAACACTGTTGAAATTAGGACCCCCGATGAATTTAGGACCCTCATGATACATGTACATGTATTATAAAGTTGTGTATAAACTACATGTATAATGATGAATCAATCTTGATGGTATGACATTCAATGTCATAGTTTCAAATCTCAAGGTCACCGCAAATGAAATGTATGAAAAACATTGATCTATCATGAAGAATCTTTTGATAAAGTTTCAAAGTCATCAGGTTAGTAGGTCAAAGCTCATCTGTTCTTGGGATTACCAGTACTGTAAATGCTAATTTCTTAAAATGAATGTGAACTTATTGCATAAACATATATATTTGAAACTTTTTGGGTCTGAAATGAGGAGTATTTTGATAAAATTATAAGTCATCTGCTGTTAGGAGGACTGCAATATCCTTTGATTAATATTAGCTCCTAAGTACATTTGAGCTGAAAGTAATGCTCAACATGCTAAGTTGGTCTATACAAATCAGCATCCATCATCCAAGACTCCCTCCGTCTATCTGCAGGCCTAAACTTTTTCTTTAAATGGCTTCTTTTCTAGTGAAATACTGGGCATACATGTACTTAAGAACTAATGCTTCATTTTCATGTTCTATATTTGGGACCATATACTGTGTGTGTATTTAAATTAGCGCACTCATATTTTAGTGCTCTGAGGGGGTAGACATATTAGTGCAATCTTGAATTTGTGCAATCAGGCAAGAATGTTTTTCAATTAGCGATAATTTACTTTCCTGATAAACACTATAGCTTTCCGGGTCTACTTAAACAGCGATTAGTTTGTTGAGTAATAAAATGGTCAACAATTAATTTCATGGGCACTTTATTGAAACAGACCATTTTGTAACCCTAACATCACATACTGAGCTATGCACACAACAGAGATTATTTTGTACTATAAATGCCATTAATTTTGTTGTATATATAGAATGACAAGATGGAGAAATTTTAGCGGTGCACTTGAATTAGCGTAATTACTTGAGCGCGAAAGGCGCTATTATTAGAATACCGCTAAAATAAGTACACATATAGTAGTTTGCAAAGAAAAGTAAAATCTGGCAGTAACATACCTCATATTGTAAATGTTGTATATAACCCTTTTTGTGCCCCATAATTCTGCAGTCAAACAAAATTAAAAGAGAAATTATGTACAAGGCAAACATAACAATGTAGATGACAAAATCTGACTGGTTAATAGAAAAAGAGGTGATGAAATGTTGAAATTATCTAAATCATCTTGATACTCTGACAAAGATTTAAACATTATAACAATTAACAAGAGTACAGTATAAAAATCATAGGCTATGTCACAAAATTCTGTGATACTTTATGTATTTCTTTATGTATTTCTCATGTGAACATATTGGTCCATTGACTTTTTGCCCATAGTTTCTTTATAATGTTGCACAATATAATTATAGGAAATACAGAATACATTCTAATAGTACGGTAACTATGTTTATGTTTTAGCTACAGCATCACATTGACAATGAATGTACACAACAGAAGGTTCAGTGTTTACCAGAATGTGGAGCAGTAAGTCATTGTTTGTCCTTCTTCTGTCATAATTTACTAGCATTTTTCTCCTCTGTGTAGCCTCTGATAGAATCAGATAACCCTCTTAATTAGATATTCTTTATGATACCTCTAATAGTACCAGTAATACTGATACAGTAGAGCACCTGTTAGTTATCATGTATCTGAATCTGTCAGTAAATTTCTTTTGTTTTGTTTTTGGAACATTTGAAGGAAAATAGTATTGACCTGTAATTGAACACATAGTGCTTGGGCAGATGTCCATAGCAAAGATATAATACTAATAATACTTTAATTCACTTAAAGCTGGTGAATTCTTCTCTTGTTTTTTAAGATCTCTGATATTATCATGCACTCAGCTAAAGTAGTGCATTTGTATAGGATAATAATTTAGTAAGATTCTTAGCATTTGAAATATCTGAAACTATTACTGTTACAACAGGTAATATGTCATATTTGTTATTACTGGTACAACAGACAATATATCATATTTGTTATTACTGGTACAACAGGTAATATATCATATTTGTTATTACTGGTACAACAGGTAATATATCATATTTGTTATTACTGGTACAACAGGTAATATATCATATTTGTTATTACTGGTACAACAGATAATATATCATATTTGTTATTACTGGTACAACAGGTAATATATCATATTTGTTATTACTGGTACAACAGGTAATATATCATATTTGTTATTACTGGTACAACAGATAATATATCATATTTGTTATACTGGTACAACAGGTAATATATCATATTTGTTATTACTGGTACAACAGGCAATATATCATATTTGTTATTACTGGTACAACAGATAATATATCATATTTGTTATTACTGGTACAACAGGTAATATATCATATTTGTTATTACTGGTACAACAGGTAATATGTCGTATTTATTATTACTGGTACAACAGGTAGTATGTTGCATTTGACATATCTGTCACTGATACAACAGGCATCATGTCATATTTGTCATATCTGTCAATGGTACAACAGGTAGTATGTTGTTTTTGTCATATCTGTCACTGGTATAACAGGTAGTATGTTGTTTTTGTCATATCTGTCACTGATACAACAGGCATCATGTCATATTTGTCATATCTGTCAATGGTACAACAGGTAGTATGTTGTTTTTGTCATATCTGTCACTGGTACAACAGGTAGTATGTCGCATTTGTCATATCTGTCACTGATACAACAGGCATCATGTCATATTTGTCATATCTGTTAATGATAGAACAGATAGTATGTTGTTTTTGTCATATCTGGCACTTGTACAACAGGTATCATGTCATTTATAACATTATTATTGGTGTAAAAGGCTTCATATTTTTTTTATCTCTATTATTATGCTATTGTCAACTTTTTGTCAGTTTAGATATGATTCTCAGATTATTGTTGTCCTTTCAAACATAATTTATTTAATTTTATTTTGTATTATTTTGTAGGTAAGCAGAGAGACTTATTTAACGCATTTAGACAAAAAGCCAGGGATACATGTGCATGCATTAAATGAGAAATTTCAGTATTTTGAAAATAAAATTAAGCAGAAACTTGCTGAACTGTCTGCTGGTGGTCAAGGTGGTCAATCAAGTGGACAGATCCTAGAAATAAAAGAGAAGCTGCAGCAACAAGAACAGCTCCTTCAGAACATAGGTAGTGGCCATACTGGTGGATCCACAGTGTCTGAAAGTGATTTAAATACAATCCGTACAAGATGTCAGTCACTGGAACTAAAGACTGGAACTTTTGAAGGAATTGTTACAACACTACATAGAGAGATAGAGAGATGTATAACAGCATTAGAAACAATGGATAGACAAAGACAGGCTGATAAGCAGTTGATTGAAGCCAATGAGAGAAAGATAAGGAGTCTTGAGCAAACTGTATCACTCAAGGTAGAAATATTTGATAGCATGAAGCCATAAGATATATCAATTGTCTATTGTTGTGTTAGTGACAAAACTGACACTTGGCAATTTTTATACAAGACAAATGACTGAAATCCTATGTTATGATCATAATGAAAAATATGCACTGCATTGTCACAATCTAGAGCATAAGTTTACTGTGAGAAATCTTGATTATGAGAAAGGACCAATCAGAAAATGTGTTACTTTGGTTAAAAAGTGTGAATATATGAGATGTATCTGTACAAGTTGTCTGCTGCTGCTGCAAAATTAAAGACCTTGAAGGACCATTAGCTGTATTTTTTTCAAAAACTTTTCTTTCCTTTTTTTACCACTTTATTTTTTATATACAATAACAAAAAGGAGATATACACCTTCAGGCATAACAATTCTTAAATTCCTATATATTTTGTGAAAATTGCCTGTGAAAACTAGTTTGACACTTTTTCACTTGCAATTGATTATTTCAACCTTACTATTTGTATATGCATACCACACTGGACCTGAACTTTTTTCACAAACTGTTTAGGAATATAAGACATGTTATACCTGTGTATAGCTCTTATTTGTTGTTGTACATTAAATGAAAGTAGTAAAGTAGAAAATATCAAAATAATCACAGTAAATGTGACAACAAATTACATGTGGTCGTAACAGGAAATGCCTCGAGATAAGTTAAATATGCACTAAACGGAACCTACAATGGAACATCAATGTTCTGGTTTATAAATAGGTATAATAGGGAGCTTTTGGGATGGCCTGTATTGCCGTTGTGGTCCTGCTTTTATTGTTGCCAGTTGATTCTAGAGAAAAGTTCCTCAGTGTTGTTTCTGGTTTCGGTAATACATAGATGGCCCCCATGGCACGATTGGTAAAGGCGCCCTGCAGGTGTTCGGAGGGTCCTGGGTTAGATTCCCGGTCTGTTCGCACATTTTTCTCTGCCAGATACATTTCAGTGGTTTGGCGATCAGCGGGGTGACCCACTGTGGTGTGTTTTTGGAGTCTCTTGGGTGTCTTTATACAAAATAAATATAATGCACTTAAAGGTGGAGGTGTTTCCATTTGCTTTGCATACGTTGCGGGGGTGGGTGTCAGGACAGGAGGAACATATGAGGAACAAAATAGAGAGGGCGTGAATAGGTGCTGGATTGTGGCAGTGGTCCGGGCTGACTCGAGGGTTTCCTATTCGATGTACTTTCATATTTATATTTACTTTTCCCAATCAGAGGGACCCTGGCACCGCTGGTTGGGAATATACAGAGGGCCTCTGCGGAGGTATTACCTCCACTTTATGTTATAATATTAAATAGATTTAAAAAAAAAAATAAAAAAAGAATAATGATGTTTTTGGTAAACACAGCTAATGCCCTTTTAACTTGTTTAAGTAAGTATACATTACCACTAGTTAAACACATACCCACTTAGTCCTGAAAATAACTCCAATCTATATTTACCTTCTATTTCATTTTTGGGAGTAATGTATTATAAGCATTCTGCACAAAAGTTTGAATATGATACCAGTTGAAATTGCTTTATAAGTAGGTAACCAATAAAAGATAGTAAAAGATCTAAAAGACAAGAAACAAAAACTACATTTGACAAGCATAATAGATTACCTGCATGACATGCCACTCTTTCCGTATTTATGTCCCTTGCTAGAATAAAGGTGTTAAATAGGCCATTTAAAGGCAAAATGCAAAGTAAATTATACTGCAACTCAAAATTTTTAAGTAACCTGCTGGACCACTGTACTACTGAGCCATTGTACTACTGGACCAATATATTACTGGACCACTGTACTACTAGACCACTGTACAACTGGATCACTGTACTACTGGACCACTGTACTACTTTACCACTGTACTACTGGACCACTGTACTACTGGGTCACTGTACTAGACCATTGTACTATTGGGCCACTGTACTACTGGGCCACTGTACTATTGGACCACAGTACTACTAAGCCATTGTACTACTGGACCACTGTATTACTGGACCAATATACTACTGGATCACTGTACTACTGGACCACTGTACTACTTTACCACTGTATTACTGGACCACTACTGCTGCACCACTGTACTACTGGGCCACTGTACTAATGGGCCACTGTACTACTGGGCCACTGTACTATTGGACCACAGTACTACTGAGCCATTGTACTACTGGATCACTGTATTACTGGACCACTGTACTACTAGACCAATATACTACTGGATCACTGTACTACTGGACCACTGTACTACTTTACCACTGTACTACTGGACCACTACTGCTGCACCACTGTACTACTGGGCCACTGTACTACTGGGCCACTGTACTATTGGACCACAGTACTACTGAGCCATTGTACTACTGGATCACTGTATTACTGGACCACTGTACTACTAAACCAATATACTACTGGATCACTGTACTACTGGACAACTGTACTACTATACCACTGTACTACTGGACCACTACTGCTGCACCACTGTACTACTGGGCCATTGTACTACTGGGCCACTGTACTACTGGGCCACTGTAGTACTGTGCCACTAGTACTGGACCATTGTACTACTGGGCCACTGTACTACTGGGCCACTGTACTACTGGACCACTGTACTGCTGGGCCACTGTAGCACTGGGCCACTAGTACAGGGCCATTGTACTACTGGGCCACTGTACTACTGGGCCACTGTTCTACCTGACCACTGTAATTCTAGACCACTGTATAATTGGACCACTTTACTACTAGACTACTGGCCACTGCACTACTGGGCCACTGTACTACTGAGCCACTGTACTACTGGACCACTGTACTACTGGACCAATGTACTACTGGACTATTGGACCACTACTACTGGGCCACTGTTCTACTGGACCACTGTACTACTGGGTCACTGTACTACTGGACCACTGTACTTCTTAACCACTCATGTAGTATACAGCACGGAGAAAGGTTAAAATTCTAATCTGGACTTGAAACATAAAACATGTTTCTAGGAAGACAAAAAAGCTGTCCATAGAATGAAATATTTCAGATGGAATTGATATACATGACTAATTACTCATCTGTCAATGTTTTATAATTATTACAAAATGTATTGTGTACACTTAGATAAACTGAATCTGACAGGTCAAAAATACATTTTCTGTGCTGTTATCTCGGCTTGTTTCAAGAATTTGTAGATAGATTCTCATTTGAATGAAATATGTTAAGCATGACTTTTTAAAAATAAAGTGCCACAAATCTAGATGTTTGCTTAGTAGTACTGACATTAACAAGTGTATTACAATTGTTCTCATTTGTATTTATTTTTTGTAATCTACAGAATGTAGCTATGGCTGAACTCGACTTACGGATCAAAACTCTCGAATTGACAAATTATGATGGTACATTGATTTGGAAAGTAACGGACTGGAGCAAAAAACGTCAGGACGCTCTTAGTGGAAATGTGACTAGCATCTACTCGCCAATATTTTATACTAGTAGGAATGGGTATAAAATGTGTGCTCGACTCTATCCAAATGGAGACGGAATGGGCAAAGGCACAAATCTGTCTATATTCTTCGTGGTCATGCGAGGTAAATGAAACTTTATTTTCATAATAACAAATGAATATGCAGATAGAGTGTTGTAGCTTTCATGACTGAGTGCTTAGAGCATCACACTTTAAACCATGAAGTCTCTCACCTCAGATCAACATGGGCATGAACACCTCTGGAACTTAAGCTAATTTTGTGAGGAAGTTTACCAGTCGTCTATTCCTGAGTATGTTGTAACCACCATATAACTGAAAAGTGTTTGAGTGTAGCGTAAAGCAAAAGTAATTAAAACAAAGAAATGTACAAAGGTCCCCCGGGAACAACAGATATACATATCTCCTGTGCAGAACTAGTTGATGTTCTTCAGCTGGCCATGACTTTTGTATTTAAAGTGGGAATATTTCAGATTTTTGTTGTATAGTTAAGAGGATTTTAAAATGTATTATGATATTTAAAAATGGACTTTGAACTTAAATGATTTTTTATGCAAATAAGGCATTGTTATGGGAAATATATTGAAAAATCTTTTTGTTAGCAACACCAAGGCTAGTTTAACTGGAAATTGGCCTAATTGGTTTTGGAAGGTCATTTTTCAATATTTTGTCAAATATCGACACCTGTCCTCCGTTGCTTTAACTAGAATTCTGTTCCTTGGCCATATTTACTACTTTATTTAAGTCGTAATTTTTCAAATTTGGATTGTAGAATCACAGTTCAAAGTTTATATATAATTATGGGTCGTTAAATGAATATTGAACTGTTGTAACTTTATGCAAATTTTTCATAAGGATGCCAAAATATTTTAAAATCTGCTTTTCAGAAATTTCAAGTTCAATTTGAATGAAACTTGCCCATATTTGTCTTAGTATAGTGCACTTAAAATATTATGTCCAATATTGATGGTTACCATCCAAGATGTGCACCATTGCTAAAGCTAGAAATCCCCTCAAATGGCCATAGCTTCTTATTTTAGTCAGAATAAGTTCAAATTTGAGTTATAGTGCTAATTTTTTAACTATAAGATTGTATCAATGTGGATCATTATGAAGCATAAAATGGGTGTCCGAGTAGTGGTAAGCGCACTAGCTTCTCACCAATGCAACTTTGGTTCGATCCTTGGATTTGACAGGGAAGTAAGTGAGATGGTGTGATGGTCACCAAGTCGGCCATTTGGGTTTCCTCCCACAGCAAGGACACCTCCGCACGGGAATATCAGGTCCAACGAGAGACATTAATATGATATAAGTAGACACACATGTAACTTGTTTGTCAGTCGTAAAATAAATGAAGTTTAAGATTATATCAATGTGGATCATTATGAAGTATAAGATTATATCAATGTGGATCATTATGAAGTATAAGATTATATCAATGTGGATCATTATGAACTATATGATTATATCAATGTGGATCACTAAGAACTATAAGATTATATCAATGTGGATCATTATCATATGAAGTATAAGATTATATCAATGTGGATCATTATGAAGTATAAGATTATATCAATGTGGATCATTATGAAGTATAAGATTATATCAATGTGGATCATTAAGAACTATAAGATTATATCAATGTGGATCATTATGAAGTATAAGATTATATCAATGTGGATCACTAAGAACTATAAGATTAAGTCAATGTGGATCATTATCATATGAAGTATAAGATTATATCAATGTGGATCATTATGAAGTATAAGATTATATCAGTTTGGTTCACTAGGAACTATAAGTTTATATCAATGTGGATCATTATGAAGTATAAGATTATATCAGTTTGGTTCACTAGGAACTATAAGTTTATATCAATGTTGATCATTATGAAGTGTAAGATTATGTCAATTTGGATTACTAGGAACTATAAGATTATATCAGTGTGAATCACTAGGAACTGTAAGATTACATCAGTGTGGATCATATAAAGTATAAGATTATATTAATGTGGATCAGTAGGAAGTATAAGATTTTATCGATGTGGATCATTATATCTTTTAGTGGATCATGAAGTATAAGATTATATCAATGTGGATCATTATGAAGTATAAGATTATATCAATGTGGATCATTATGAAGTATAAGATTTTATCGATGTGGATCATTATATCTTTTAGTCAATGTATACAATGTATTTATATATATAATTTTTGTTGTTACAGGAAACTATGATGCGTTGTTGTCTTGGCCTTTCACTCACAGAGTTACCTTTATGCTTCTGGATCAGAACAATAGAGAACATGTCATTGATTCGTTCCGACCAGACCCGGCAAGTAGTTCATTTCGTCGTCCAACTTCAGAAATGAATATTGCCAGTGGATGTCCTTTGTTTATGCAGTTACAGAAACTGGATGATCCAAGCTTAGCTTACATAAAGGATGACTGTATGTTTATCAAAATTGTAGTTGATTTATCTGAAATCCGTAGATCTTGATTTATCAGAATAAAATGGAGGTTATTCGTAGTATTTTACCTACTTGTAATAACTATGAAGGATATTTAGTAACAATGTCCATAGGGAAAATCATCATCTGTTGTATAAAGAATATTTATTGTGGACTCAGAGCACAAGAATGGTAGAATTTCTTGTTTATTTCTCTGAAGAATGGATATCCCAGTCCATTCGGTCCTAAAGATTTCCAGATATAATACAATAGAAGGATACTAGGAATAAAACAAATGTGTTTTGCTGTATTGTAGACCTGTGAAAGATAACCTTGCTTTTATAGGATCCTGAAGATGATTCTTATTAATTTGCTACAATAGTTACACGATCTTGTATAATCAAGTTACCAGCCAATTGTAAGATTACTTGGAATTATCCAAGAAAGAAGCCTTATACTGGAAAACAGTACAAAATGTAAGGTTTTCTTGTTAAATTTTAAAGGATTCTTTAAAAGAAAGCTTAAGTAAATTTATGTTTTACACTTTTAAATTATATTGTAATTAAATGTGAAGAGTAACAATGTTATAGATAAAGGTTAATTTTTAGCTCGTTTGTTTGAAGAACAGGAGAACTATTGCTTTCACTGCTTCAGCACCAGCCCTTTTCTGTGTTAAGCTTTTTGTTTCATTCTATTGTGGACAAAGTACTGCAGCTACAGCCATGAAACATCTTCACAAGCACATTGTCTAGGGTCATTACTGAACAATGCAGGGAGATGCTGCAGGGCAAAATTTCCAGCTTTCTGGACTTAATCATTTACTATATGAATAGTACTGTGTTTAGCTTTTTGTTTCAGTCCATGATGGGCAAAGTACTGCAGCTACAGTCATGAAACGTCACATGCACATTGTCTAGGGTTGTTACTCAATAATGCAGGGGGATGCTGGTTGCTATGACTAATTTTGACCCAAATTTCCAGCTTCCTGAAAATTTAAAGTGTGCAGTAAAACCAACAGTAATGTGTATCATTTATTATACCCCTACAACCTTTATTATTAGCCCATCATCAACACATGGTGGGCTATTCTTATCACTCTCTGTCTGTGGTCCATATTTCTCAGAAAGTATAGAAGGGACCTTTATAAAATTTGACATATAGGCTCTCCTTGAGGTCTAGTTTTGCAGTGTACATTTTCAGGTGGGTCGGATCACAAAATGGCTGCCAGGCGGCCATTTTGTATTTTAAAAATAAAGGTTTGTTATCGCTATTTCTCAGAAAGTACTGAAGGGATCTTTATGAAATTTGACATACAGGTTCTCCTTGAGGTCTAGGTACATCGCTATTTCTCAAAAAGTACTGAAGGGATCTTTATGAAATTTGAAATATAGGTTCCCCTTGAGGTCTAGTTGTGCAGTGTACATTTTCAGGCGGATCGGATTACAAAATGGCTGACAGACGAACATCTTAGATTTTGACAATTAAAGTTTGTTATCGCTATTTCTCAGAAAGTACTGAAGGGATCTCTATGAAATTTGACATATAGGTTCTCTTTGAAGTTTGAGGTCTTGTTGTGCAGTGTACATTTTCAGGCGGATCGGATTACAAATGGCTGACAGACGGACATCTTAGATTTTGACAATTAAAGATTGTTATCCATATTTCTTAGAAAGTACTGAAGGGATCTTTATGAAATTTGACATATAGGTTCCCCTTGAGGTGTAGTTGTGCGGAGTACATTTTCAGGCGGATCGGATTACAAAATGGCTGCCAGGCGGCCATCTTGGATTTTGAAAATTAAAGCTTGTTATCGCTATTTCTCAGAAAGTACAAAGGGATGTTTATGAAAGTTGACATATAGATTCTCCTTGAGGTCTAATTTTGCAGTGTACATTTTCAGGTGGGTGAGATCACAAAATGGCTGCCAGTCGGCATAAGCCATATAACCTACCACAATCGGGCAAACATTCAATGCCAAAAGTCCAGAAGTGAGGTTTTAGCAAGGGATGTGTATAGGGTTATACTGTAATCTGGATATATTCTGTATTTTAATGTTAATTCATATTTTCCACTCAAAATGAAACAAATAGCTTTGTTGGGGATGCATTTAAAATGTTTCTTGTTTCTTTTGCCATCGAGCTATGAGGCCATTGGCCTCTTGTTATTTTACTCAATACAGGTCATGACCAACATTTTCAATTTTAGAGGTTGACAGGTATAGTTGAGCTATCTTTGTTGAGTCACAAAATAAGAGAAAAGAAAGTCTGTCATAGATCAAATGAAGAACATTCGATGGTGGGCGCCAAGATCCCTCTGGGATCTCTTGTTTATACTTTATGGTCATTTATATACCTGTACAACCTTTATTATGTATATTCTATGATCAATGGAAATGGTTTATTGTTTTGTGTAATTTGTAACCACTCAACACAAATTTATAAACCACCAGAAAACGGTGGTAAACTTCTAGTAATGTTACTAGGATATATAGTGTTGTTGGTTTTAGTGCTTTGTATAAATATGCACCTTTTATCACGTTGTATATATATCATGTTGAACTTGTTGAAGCTTTATCATATATTCAAGATTGGTCCTTGGTATGCATTATGATTGAATAGGCTTATCGTTAGGGAAACTTCTCTTGCCTGATTTGTAAAGCCAATTTCTAATTTAACATGTTGTAATCACAGACTTCACTGATTAAACTCAATTAATACCCATTTTTGTGCCACTTTATTGTTCCACAGTACCACCTTGATGCCCTGATCATTTACTTGTATATATAGTTGAAAGAGAAATTCCAGAACCCTTACTGTTGTCAAGCCTTTTAAGTGGAATTAATAATCTCCTATAAATTCTTTTTTGCTTTTGTCCAATTTACTGATATCAGTTCGAGAATTTGGATAATGATTAGGTGAAATTTATCTTTCATCGATTAGGTGTTGCTCTGATATTTTACCTAAATATAATAATTCTCAGATACCAAAGTATAAATCTTTAGGATGTCCAGGATACAGATACAAATCTGGTAATAAATGGTCAAACAGGGACCTCTGGGAATCAAGAGGTGGGATCAGGTGCCATGGAGGAGTAAGCATCCCCTGTCAACTGGTCACAGCCCTAGCCGGCGCCATTCTATTTATCTGTCGCCCAAACCGCATCCATATTGACAGTAAGTGCAATCTGACAGCGTTGTTCCTTAAATATATCTGTGACCCTAAATGAAGAATTCTAAAGAACCGTAGCCTCACCATTCATGATTATGTCTGTGTGTATAAATAGCAGAATCCTAATCTTTACAACACAGACAATTCAAATATTACAAATTTTACAGGATTAATGTGTATAACAATGAAATATAGATGTTTTGAATATTTACGATTCACTAGTACCTGGAAAACAACAGGTAAAAATGATAAATGAATTTAAAAATAATTTAACAATGATATATAGATATTTTAAGAACAAGAGTTTGATGAAAGAAAAGAAAATGCGATAGGGAAGTTCCACCTAGAACTAGAATAACTTGTATTATATACATGTATCTATGAAATTCAAGTTCTTTTTGTCTTTGAAAGTATTTTAAGTTAGGTTGTTTGTATTGAATTCATTGATTCTAAGTAAACACAATAACAACCTCTACCCCCCAAAATATATATCTAGAGTTCTTCATTTAATACTCTCTATACAATGCTGTCACATGATTTTGCGCACCTTAAACTTTGATCCCGAAAACTGTAGACTCCAAATGGCAAATAATCATAAAATCAACGCAACATAAATTAATTACATTCGCATTTTCATTTTTTACAAAAAATATTTTGTTTGCAAAAATTCCTGTAAACTGAAAAACAAACCACAAATATCGTGTTCTAACCCGAGGTCCAAATGTCACATGACTTTGGGCACTGTTCAGTTTCCACGTGGTTGAAGGTGTGAATCAAGCATGGTGGTCCATATTCCTTTATATTATTTTGTTTTAAATTCAATATGATGATTGCAAAAAGGGTGGAAAAGTTTACATGCACAAAAAGGGCTTGAACAAATTCTGCTGGCTACTTACTTCTCGATTATAAATATTATAAGCTTTTACCGTCATGATGACGTAGATGTAACCGCTATTGTGTATTTTTACATTTAGGATAACAGTAATTGATTATATACAATAGTTGTACAAAAATGCATGTAAACTTTTTATTTAAAAAGGTTTATAAAGATGCAGCAACTTTGAAGAAAAATTCCCATCAGTTGTAATGCGTTGAGATGGACAGAAGCATGGGTGCGCAAAATCATGTGACACGACAGTATACTCCATGTTTTCTTTTTAAAAACATTATCTTTAATTTATTCTTTTGTGTGAAACTGTGACATTACTGTGTATATATCTTTTAACATATTAATGAAAAAGAGATATATCATTTGATTGTAATGAATAAAATATCTGTACAAGCACTCTTAGCAAAAATGTTTTGATTTCAAACAATAAGGCTTTCTCTTTTCAAGTTTTAAACTTTAACTTAACATTATTTGAAATTTTATTATTTATTCTTTAAATATTTTCTGTTAAGACAATTTTAGAACAGATTATGGCTGAAACTCATCCAGGTGTGAAAATGTTTGCTAGGTAATACAGGTATTTTCAAAATGTTGGCTAAGTGAGAATGAACCATTAGGCTATCTATCGGTGTTATCACCTATCGTTATCGATATGTTGACCGTGGGAAAATCAGTGTACATGTCATTAATGGGTGAATTATGTGTGTGTGTGTGTGTGTGTGTGAGAGAGAGAGAGAGAGATTGTTAGTTTCACCTAAGCGATACTGATCATTTCAATGTCCCTTGCACATCAGTTTCATACATTTTGTAATGATTTAGGTCTTGTGATATGATAGGTCTTTAGGACATTGTCTTGTTTGTTTACGTGTTGTCTCTTTGAAATCTAACCACTAATACATGTATACTTACAAATGAAATGAATTATTCATCGTGTGTGTGTGCGTGTGTATGATACAAGAGTAATTAAATGTAAAACATTTTAGTTCCAAATGTTAATTAAAATGATGAATTTTTGTTTGCGTCGATAAATAATTAATTGTGCATAAACGTTCTTGCCTCTAGCTTTCCAGTGTCATGTTTTGTTGTAAACATGGAAAAAGTTTGACAAATTCGACAAATAAAGTGAACGTTTAATATCATATAAATATTTGAATTAACTACATATTTCCCATTGCAAATCTAATAATAATAATAATAATAATAATGAATGTGACTTATTTATTTAACAAGTAGTGTATTCAATTCATATTATATACATATTATATATGTTATTTAGGATCCATTCTAAATTTGAAAATTGTTTTTGTTCAGTTTTTGGTTGATCGTATCATTGCTATTTACACTGAATTATATGATATAAGATCTATACATAGACTTTATTTAAAATAATAGTGATAAAAATATAATGAAATAATAAATTTCTCAATTTAGGTACATGTAGAACAGGGGCGGATCCAGGATTTTTTGAAAGGGGTGGTTGAGTATTAACTTTAACAATAACAGAAAATTACGTATAGTACGTACAGTAATGCACGAAACTGTGCATGTGATCCGTTTTCATTGTTTTATATGCCTTTTGACTATGCAATAAATGTTTACAACAATTGTTTTAATAGGTGGATGTTTATTAGACTGGTGACATAAAATTCTACTTATTGTGATGCAATGCATATATATTCAAAAGCCGACTGAGGTTTAAAGTTTGAGTGGGTGTAAAATTAAACATTATTCGCCGAGGGGAGCGAGGCGCGAAAAGTTTGGGATTTTTAAAAAAAAATTTCCGACCTTTATAGAAAAAATAAAGGTTTCACACCTATTTTATGAACGTTATGGGCATGCTCTCCTAGGTCACTGCACATAATTTTAAGTGTTTGATTAATTGTGAGGCAATATTTCATTAGGGGTACTGTTTTATGTTTCCAGAGGTCCGTGTTTGTCCATTTTACGGATTTATATCTATGTCATGGACATTCTATTGATTTATACTTTGGTATCTGAGATTTTTTATATCAATTAAAAACAATAATTTCTGAATTTGGAGAAGCATTGGTAGAAGCATTTTACTGCACCCAGACACAGAAAAACGCTTAGTAATTCGCTAGTAAATCATATTGAATAGCCTCCTCAAAAGAAATTTAGAGCAAAATTTTCAGATAGCCTAATTTCACAGGAGAATATAGTATATATTTTGATCCAATGCAAATTTTGTCTACAAATAGTCATATTTATTCATGCTGAAAAAAAAATCGCAAACGACAACATTTTTAGCGATATGTAGGGCAAACACAACCCATAATACATTTGTACAAAGCCAGTAATCCAAATCCATAAAATTTAAAATATACAAATCCAGGATGGATCAAAGATTTCGAGTTAGAGGGAAGAGTATAATTTATAACTGTTATAAACGAGTCCCAAATTATATATTTGTTGACACGTCGTCCGATATAAAAAGGTGTCCTTCTGTTGAGTCTACCGGGAGCAGACTCGCAGAGATTGTTTGGTGCTGCTCAGCGACATAACAAATTTGCCTACAGATGACAAATTCTGGTACAAACATAATGATGCTTACATTATAATTGTCAGATTCGAATTGATGACATTTTTGACAGTCCATTTTCATAGAATATACCATCCATTTCAAAATGTTCCGTCAAAAATTGTAAAACATGTAATATACTAGTAACATTTCCGGGATTCACTAGCAATCTGACAAATAAGCATTACAGAAGCTGGGATCATCTGGATTGTACAACATCAAACGTTGTTTACGGAATTGAGTGTACCTTGTGTGAATTAGTTTATTTTGGCGAGACAAAGGGGCCATTAAATAAAAGAGTGTCTAGTCATCGATTTGAGGTTGATAATGGGGGTAACCAGATTCTCTATCGACATTTTTACTCCCCTGACCATTCCATTTTGTCTATGAGAGTGCGTATAATTGAAAAAATATGCCACTGGACTAACAATCCCACCACGAGTACACCCTTCCGTAGACAACGTGAAGAATATTGGATTCGATAGCTTGGCACTGCATACCCCTATGGATGTAATGATAATATCCAAGGTGTGGGGAATTTGTCAAGTTCACAGTGTGGTAATGTCAATGTGATGTAACTTTTCAATTCCAGCGTAAGACATAAACGAAGTCGCGGGCATCGTTCGTACAACAGACCCAACATACATGATGTGACTTTTTCATCTCTTTTACAAAAATTGGTTTTCATCACATTCGCAGCAAACTTTATTCTGTTCCTTTTACACTTCTTAATGAACTTTTTCAGGAAGCAAGAATGAACCCCAAACAGATTCTTCAATCCCGGAATACACACTGAACTACGTTAAAATGGACATTGCTTCTCACACACTGTTCAAGCCTACACGCGTTACTAGCGATGACTGTTCTAAACAGACACGTCTTTTGCTTAAACTTAAATTTACAAATAAAGGTATAGACGCTTTAAACATTAGCAATGTTTTAAATCACAAAAAGTTCAGTCCTGTATTCAGCCATATTTTAAGTTGAAGACCACGCCTTGCATTTCATATAGCTATACATCCAGCACAGCATCAAAGCTATTCAATTACAAACGGGTTTTGCAGTGCCTAGGCATCAATCATCTTCTACATAACACCGTCACGTGTTCATGTGCATCATTTCCCTTCAAATATAATCTTATCGGGCGAGTCATCACCGGCGACGTTTCTATTGTTGAAAATGAAACCCTAAAAAAATCTTATTTTAAGAGGTCCAAAATACCGCGAAGCCCGTTCCTTAATTGGCGACAGAATTTCAGTTTAGTTATGAATTCTGTCGAAGATTATGACAGACGATGGGCCAAACATGAAGACGTGGAACCAGACACTAAAAGCTATACGATGGTTAATAAAATTTCGTATTCGGAAACTTAAAGGAACTATGAAAACACGTTATCCCTCTGTATTTAGTGATCCAAAAGTGGTGAACGAGCTGGATAGATTACACGACCAATATGTACTGGTCCCAGCAGACAAAGACCCAGATAACATAGTTTTTATTTGCAAGGCACATTTTCTATAATTGTTTATTACAAGAAGTAGGGTTTAATACGAATTCTGGTAATCCAACGTACACACGTAGCCCACTGTCAAAGAACAAGCTCCTTCAAAATCACGTGTCCGTATTACTTTCTTTTGATGTACCTACATCCGATACTGATTTTGAGCTACCATATTAATATTGGATACCTAAACTTCACAAAACCCCATATATACAGAGGTACATAGCAGGATCCAGCAAATGTTCGACCATACCTTTATCTTTACTCTTTACCAAGATGCTAACAGTCGTAGTACTGTACAGTTGCTTATTCCAGAAGTGGTGTAAACCAGATGTGGATACTTAAAAATTCTAAACAACTTTTAAACAATTCGAAGGCACAATTTTTCTTTGATTTTCAGTATCAAAACATACGACTTCTCTACTTTTTACACAACAATTTCACATAAAGAATTAAAAGAGACTTTTTAGCATTATAAACAACTGTTTTTTCTCTAAACGTGGTACCAGGAAATTTAAATACCTAGTGACTGGTTATCATGATACTTATTTTGTCAAACACCACTCTGATTCTACACATAAATACACTGAAGATGATATAAAAAAGATGCTGGAATTTATAAAATTTCTAATAGACAATATATTTATGATGTTCGGAGACGTCTTTCAACAAACTGTCGGCATTCCTATGAGAACCACTTGTGCTCCTCTATTTGCTGACCTGTTCCTTTATTCATATGAAGCAGACTTCATTCAGAAAGTGCTGAATCAAAAAAAGAAAAAGTTAGCGGTTAATTTGACATTTAGATATATCGATGACGTTTTTTCAATTAATAATGACATACATACGCTTCATACTTAGACATTTTACTAACTATTGACACAGACGGGAAATTATCAACTAAGTCTATACCACAAACGCGATGATTTCGGCTTTCCCATCGTAAATTTTCCACATTTAGATAGTAATATCCCACACTCACTCGCATATGGAGTTTATATTTCACAAATGATCAGATATGCCAAGGCGTGTTCAACATATGAACATTTCATATGCAGAGGTTAACTACGTACTGACAAATTATTGACACCGGGATATTGAAAACCACGTTTGATGTTAATGTTCCGCAAATTTTACGGTCGGTATAATAGTTTTGTTTGCGACTAGTCTGTTTCACTAAGTGAAATGTTGACGATTACCTGTTTGATGGCGATTGTTGAGACGTCTATACAAATTATGAAGAGGATTCGTTCCTCACGTATTTCATTTTAATTTGACTGTGGACTCGCGGTGGGTGTGATCGGTCGACAGGGGATGTATAGTCCTCCATGGCACATGATCCCACCTCTTGATTTCAAGAGGCCCGTGTTTGTCCATTTTTTACCAGATTTGTACCTATATCCTGGACATCCTAATGATTTATACCTTCGTATTTGAGACTTTTAATATACATATCCTTGCTTTGCAGAGGTAATTTAAGAAGATTTTTAATGGTTATATAGACTATTTTTTGCTGTTTTGGTCAATTTATGTTCCCCTTACCCTAATAAAAATTTGAACACGATTGGCATTCTATATATAGTCTTGCTCAAGGAGAAGTTACGAATACAATATAGGAAATACATGCATATACGCCTCATAGAGAGGATCATGTGTGAGTGCAACATAGAAAGTATGTGTACGACTATATATACATTCCATCTATATTCGAATAAGCATTTTTATGCCATTTTAACATGAATTGTCAATGTGCTAAATGAAGCAGGTTATCAAAAACTGACTCGCCCACTCGCCCACTCGCGTGTAAAATCAGAATGTTGGCTTAGTGGAAATTAACCTTTAACTCTTATTGCGTAATAGGCCAAGTCACAGGTATTTTATTATCTGTTAATTAAGTGGCACAAGCCATGTATAATATTGGGCGAAGGATATTTGCGCGAATTTACCTGTAATCCTTGTATTTTTATTAGTTGTGGATTAGCCTATTTGAAATAACAATAAATGAAGTTATTTGAATCTCATTTTAGACCAATATCTTCTCATAAAAATTAATTAATGCAAAAGTACCATTAGACCCAAAGTCAACAAATTTACTCAATACGCAAGCTCAACCAACTTTCAAGATCAATACAAACAAAATTGATGCTGCAACTGGACATGTTTATATACTGATGACATACAGCTGTATATAATGATAAATTACTGCTCATTTGAATAACATTTTACAAGCATTTTATTTATTTTCTTTTTACAAGAATATTATAAATATGACACATTTTGACGAGTTGAGCATCATGTTATGCTAAGTTGTTTATTGGGAACAAATCAAAGCATATTTTGCAGTATGGGGTTAATAACACATTATATGGACGGAAAATTACACATGTATGTGCATTTCAGCAACATAAACTTAACTTCAAGATTGAAATTTTAAAATCATACTTTTATTCGTATATTTTTGCTTTTTAAAATGACGAAAATATAGAAACAATTCGTTAAAAAATATAGGACTACAAGACTTGTTGAAATATATGCTATTAAAATCAGTTCGGCGTCCTTTAAAAATTTTAAGATACTATAAATTTGCTTTAGAATGTGACTTTTCAATTATTTTTTACCATTATACTCTTGTTATAGAATTGACATTAAAAACGATTGACTGGACTGTTCACAATTCTTGCGCACAATTAATATGCAAATAAGTTTTGGTCAAGTATCCCTTACTGTGTATTGGCAAGATCTCTCTGTGAAGTTGGACATAGAAGTTGCGTCATTCCTCATTCACGTGATCTTAACTGATGAGAAACTCGCAGGAGTCTTTGAAGTTGGGAAAAGGTTTTACATACACACGTATTGGACTAGAGATTTAAGACTACTGATGGTAAGTATAACGTAGGATACAATATTGCCCTGTCGCATAGAAATTTAATATCGATGAAATGATGTTTATTTGCACAAGATTTTATAATCATATCGCTTATCTATGTAATTTTTGCATAATAAATAAGCCATCAGCACTCACGTTAGGCCAAATGTCTTCCCTGATTTTAAGTTTTTTTGTAAAACCTAATTTTACCGAATTAAAAAGTAATTTATAATTCGACCAATAAAAATGTGAAAAAATGTGATTACTTCATTGTCAGTATTGTTGTTTTTTTAAAACAAAATTGGGCAAATCTCACAGGTTTTTGCTAATTTGGAAACTCTGGAAATAACATGCATTTTCTCAGTGAAAAGGGAGCCGGCCTGGCTCAGTCGGTAGTGCGCTCGACTCTTGATCGTGAGGTCGTGAGTTCGAGTCCACCCGACGGCAGGTTAGTTTCCTGTCTGTCGGGTGAGACAGTAAAAACCGTGGTCCCGTGTCACAGTATGTGTCGGCACGTTAAAGAACCCCCACTGCTCAATGGCCGTAAGTGCCGAGCATAGGCCAAAATTTGAAGCCCTTCACCGGCATTTGGTGACGTCTCCATCTGAGTGAAATATTCTTGAGTGGGACGTTAAACAACAATAAACAAACAAAACTCAGTGAAAAGGCTTATGCTTTATTGTAACAGTAAATTCAAAAATTACAACATGACAGTGGTACACTTTATTGAAATTAACTTGCAATATATTTCAAGCATGTGTACACAATGTATATATTTTTTTCAGTATACTGAGTGTATTGTACCACATTAAAACTTACGATTACCCTCAACTCGTATCAGTACTTTCAGTACTTTTATTTATGTGAGTGATGAAAAATAATAATACACTTCCAGTTCCTAGCTATCCCAGAATGTTTTCGAAAACTAAATAGAAAAAATAGAAAATAAAACTTGAGTATTTAGTAAATGGGTCCTGAAAATAAAAAAAAATACACGTAATATTAGCGACCACCTGTGTGTAAAGACACACCAGTCCCAAAGACATTTTGCTGTCCCAATAGTATTGTGTATAAATCAACATCTATATAAAGACCACCTCTCTTCCCACGGAGAAGATATTGGAATTACTTGATTTACATCTCCGTTACACTTAGAAGGTTTACCATCTTATTTGAAGGACACTGCGGATTATTTGAACAAAACTCATCTAACCTTCTAGTTGATACTTCTCTAGTGACGATGGATGTTACATCTTTATACACCAATATCCCGCACGATGAAGGCATTGAAGCTTGCAGGGAAGTCTAGGAGAACAGAAATCAAACGCCCTCCTACCGAATCCATGGTCAAGCTTCTGGAACATATTTTAATATTAAATAATTACCTGCAGATATTAAACACTACCTGCAGATTAGTAGCACTGCAATGGGAACTAAAATGGCTCCTTCTTATGCCAATATTTCAATGGGGAGATTTGAACGTACCTGCTCAGCCAATCGCCTATTACTCCCCTTAACTGTTTATGTTTCATTGATGATATTTAGATGAAGTGGGATGGTGGTTGGGATATCGGGATAGTCTTGAAAATTTGTATATATATATAATTTATATATAAGTGACAGGTTGCAGAAATAAATATAACTTAAGATTGAATTAAAATCAATAGACGGAAGAGAGACATAATTAAATAAATACAGGTCTCTCTTTTTAAGACTTAATATAAACATTTACCAAGTCCTAACAATTCTGAAACATTTTGGGTTGACATTATTTGAACCAATTAGAAAACAGAAGGCTTTCTGACGTAATATGGTTTTATATATTCATACGAAATTTTGAAATTAGCTAACAGTAATTACTTGGTAAATTTTTGCGTAGATAAAATTGTATACTAAAGTTATCAACTATGTACAGAAAACATTTGGACGGAAAACATCCAACAATCTTTGTTTTAAAAATTGGTAAAAAGAATAGCATGATCCATATGTCATTAAAATACTTTTCATATTGTGGGACTACTTTTTCGTGTTTTATGAGAAATAAATACATGTATGTATTTATCATAACTTATGCTTTTTTTGTAATTGACATTTTTATTTCATCGTGTGAGACAGAAGAAGAATGTTTAACACGATTGCGTAGAAACAGGAAAATATCCTTTATTTATGTAATTTGATGTTTACATCCGTTACTTCAGTCTGATTGATTGAAGGAAGATGATAACCAGGATATATATACCACGTTGTTCAATGATAATGCGGAAGTGAAGGCAACATTAAACTGGATATAGTCAAGACTTACATCTTCGTTACATCGCCATCAGTCTATTAGATTAACAACAAACAGATTACTTGAAACATGACGCCAAACCAAATGCATTTATAGGTTTATAGGCTTTATATATCGCGTTCTTTTGCATTACTAATCAGATGAACTACGTTGAGAATTGATGAATATTTTTAATGGTAACAATAACGTTAATCTAAAAAGAACGACATATAATTTTAAATTTATATTATGTATTTAATAATAAATCGAATCAAGAAAATAATACAAATAATCCGACATAACTATATGGTTTGCAACTTTATTAAACATTGTAGAGATTTATTTCTGGTATGGATCAATGAATGTCTTACTCATAAATAAAACTCAGTCTACGGTTTGCTATTTAAAATTTACGTAGAATTTTTTCTTCGGATTGACACTTGAGCCCCGTCAAATATGGAGTTCTACGACAACATTTCGTTCTATATTCATAGGTTTTGTCCTTTGCCTTCTTGTCAATACATATTTATATGTTTTATTTTGTTTTTGTATAATCTCAACTTGAGGAGAAAATCTTACTATGTACATCTTGATTTACTTGCACAACAAAAATAATATCAATAACATAATTAACTTGGAATCACATTTAACCGAAATTGAGACTGTAGTAAGATTGTACGTTAACAATAGGGATATATTTGGGTGTACGTCTATTCGCTTAGATCTATCAGACGCCAAATTCACATAAGAACACATACAAATGTATTTCATTGCTATGGAAAGGATACTACGTGAATGTGGTGAATGGATTGATTCTAGACCATTCATATTATATGAAATAGATCACCAATGTATCTTACTAAGGTTACTACATAGAGACATTACACCGGTAATTTGACGTCATCTTTAACGCCTATGGCGATTACGTAATCCTACCAGCAAAGGAGAGGGAATGATTTCAGACGTAAACGTACTTATGTTGGTATATTACATAAGCAATATATTTCACATATCATGGGAGATATATTTCAAATATTGTTCTCTGAACCATAAGATAAAAAATTATAAAAATTTTCAATGGTTTTAATAACATGCGTTAATATTTTCCAAATGTAGCGGTTTATGAAAACAATTTTTAGAATTTCATATAGTGAAATTAAAAGAGCTTTAGCTGTGTTAAAAAAAGCTATTTCATATTTTTCTCTACTTTTACCACTCGACTTGATGTAAAACAATACAGAAGAGCTATACACTGGCAGAAAAATTTACATTTCTATATATTTTGTGAAAGTAAGGTCAGGTCCAATGTGGTATTCATATACTAACAGTAATGTTGAGTTGATAAATTTTACTTGAAAAAGTGCCAAATCTGGGTTTTTGAAGCAATTTTCACAATATATATATACATGAAATTAAGAATTTTTATGCCTGTGTGTATCTCTTTTGTTACTGTATATCAATTTAAGAAGTAAAAAAGGGGGTTAAAACACAGCTAATACCCCTTTAAGTTTATTTTAACAATAGTTATGTAAGCGCGTAACCATATATGTTTTACAATGGTTTAGGCAGTTATATACATCCATTCAGCCCTTTACAATTTACGTGTCCACTGTTCTGGATAACCATTAAAAAGTCGAAGTCCCGGAGTTTCTGATCTATCATCTACTGTATTTCGCAGTCATTTTACTTCGAAACTGGCCGGGTATCCCCGAAATCCAAACATGATTAAATTTAAACTACATGCATCTACCTTCTAAAATATGCACAATAGGTTAGTTCTAAAATAATTATCTTCTATAGAGTACAAAGTACTTCATCAAAGACGAAGTGACTTTAGCCATGAATTCGCCGATAACTACCAGATGCCAAGATATATGATAAACTGGTGGTATAGGTGATATTTTCATATCAAATACAGAAGTTTATGTAATATAGATATCGCCTATACCACTTGTTTTCCCCGAATACTTGAACGTGGGAAACCGATATTTTTCAGTGCTAAAATGATTTATTTCGTATAGGTATTCGTTCCACTTCTGTCTGTCAGTGTGTGTCGGCAACAAAGACGAATATCATTAACTTTTTTATCTGTACACCATTTGATACTCTCGCAAACAGTGATCTCAACTGTCAACCCTTTACACCAGATCCCAATGTTCTATATCAGAAAAATGCCCTAATCTTGGCACGATAATATCCAAAGTGTAGGCAATCTATCAAGCCCACTATGTAATGGCGTTAATGTTATGGAACTTTTTAATTCTAACGTAAGACGTAAACGAAGTCACGGACATCTTTTATACAACCGACCCTACATACATGATGTCACTTTTTCATCTCTTTTACCTTGCGTTAACAAAAAATTGGGTCTTCATCACATTCGCAGCAAACTTTATTCTGTTCCTTTTACAAATCTCAATAAACTTTTTCAAGAAGCAAGAATGAACACCTACACGGAATTTTCAACATCAGAATACATACTGAACTCCATTATAATGGACATCGCTTATCACAGACTGTTTAAGCCTGCACGCGTTACAAACGATGACTGTTCTGAACAGAAACGTCTTTTCCTTAAACTTAAATCTACAAATAAAGGCATAGACGCTTTAAATATAAACAATGTTCTAAATCACAAAAAAGTTCAGTCCTGTATTCCACCATATTTTAAACTGAAGACCACGCCTTGCATTTCATATAGCTATACACCTAGCAACGCAATTACAATTTGCAGTGCCTAGACATCAACCATATTCTACACAACACTGTCACATGTTCATGTGCTTCATCTCCTTTCAAATACAATCCTATCGGGCATGTCATTACCGGCGACGTTTCTATTGTTGAAAATGAAACCCTAAAAAAATCTTATTTTAAGGGGCCCTAAATACCGGGAAGCCCGTTCCTTTAATTGGCGTCAGAATTTCAGATTAGTTATGGATTCTGTCGAAGATTATGCCAGACGATGGGCCAAACATGAAGACGTAGAACCAGACACTTTGTCTGAATGGCTGAAAGCCATACGATGGTTGATAAACTCTCGTATTCGTAAACTTAAAGGGACTATGAAAACACGTTATCCCTCTGTATTTAATGATCCAGAAGTAGTAACTGAACTGGATAGATTACATGACCAATATGTACTGGTACCAGCAGACAAAGCCTCAAATAATAGTTTTTATTTGTAAGGCACATTACTACAATTGTTTATTAGAAGAACTTGGGTTTAATACGAATTCTGGAAATCCTACACACGCACGTAGCTCACTTTCAAAGGATGAGATCCTTCAAAATCACGTGTCCGTATAACGCTCATTGGATATACCTACAACGGATACCGATTTCGAGCTTCCACATTTATATTGGATACCTAAACTTCATAAAACCCCATATAAGCAAAGATACATAGCAGGATCCAGCAAATGTTCTACCAAACCTTTATCTTTACTCCTTACCGAGATATTTACAGCCGTTAAGGAGAAACTTCAACAGTTATGTACAGTTGCTTATTCCAGAAGCGGTGTAAATCAGATGTGGATTCTTAAAAATTCTAAACAGCTTTTAGAAAATTTGAAGGCACACAATTCGAATTCATAGTATCAAAACCTATTACTTCTCTACTCTTTACACTACTATTCTACATAAAAAATTAAAAGAAAGACTTTTCAGCATCATAGACAACTGTTTTTTCACTAAAGGTGGTACCCGAAATTTAAATATCTAGTGATTGGCTATGAGGATAATTATTTCGTTTAACACCACTCTGATTCTATACAAAAATATACTGAAGTTGATATAAAAATATGCTGGAATTTCTAATAGACAATATATTTGTAATGTTCGGAGACGTGGTCTTTCAACAAACTGTCGGCATTCCTATGGGAACCAATTGTGCTCCTTTATTGCCGACCTGTTCCTTTATTCATACGAAGCAGACTTCATTCAGAAACTGCTGAATCAAAAGAAGAAAACGTTAGCGGTGTCTCCTTTAATTTGACATTTAGATATATCGACGACGTTTTGTCAATTAATAATGACAATTTTCATACATATGTCAATGCTATATATCCCAGCGAACTAGAAATTAAAGATACAACAGAATCAAGCACACACACTTCATACTTAGACATTTTACTTAATATAAACACAGACGGGAAATTAGCAACTAAGCTATACGACAAACGCGACGATTTCGGCTTTCCCATCGTAAATTTTCCACATTTAAGTAGTCATATCCCTCAGTCACCCGCATATGGAGTTTATATTTCACAAATGATCCGATATGCCAGGGCGTGCACAACATATGAAGATTTCATATACAGAGGTAAACTTCTCACTGACTAATTATTGACACAGGGGTATCGAAAACCGCGTTTAATGTCAACGTTCCGCAAATTTTATGGTCGGTATAATAGTCTTGTTTGCAACTACTCTGTTTCACTAAGTGAAATGTTGAGTTGCCTTTTCGTTGGCGGTTGTTGAGACGTCTGTACCAATTGTGACGAGGGTACACTCCTCACGTGTTTCATTGGACTTGACTGTGGACTCACGGCGGGTGTGACCGGTCGACAGGGGATGCTTACTCCTCCATCCCACCTCTTGGTTTCCAGAGGTCCGTGTTTGTCCATTTTTACCGGATTTGTATCTATGTCCTGGACATTCTATTGATTTATACTTTGGTACCTGAAATTTTTTATATTGATTGTCCATTCACTTTCATTCATTCATAAATACACCCAGAAGGTTAAGAATCAAGTAGGGGACAATCATTTTATTCAGATCCTACCATTCTGTACAATTCAGAAACGTCGACATATATAATTCTAGATTTTAATTGTATCAAAATAAAGACGCACGTACCACCAGCGGTTATGAGAAATTTAGTCCAATTTCTTTGTTTATTTGAAATAGTACAAATTATAAATTCTTATGCGAAGAATTATCACACGTCCACGCATACCCAAAAATATCACAATTTTAATTACTGTGCATGTGTGCAGTATGATCAATGTAAACATTACTTTTCTCAATAAATTATAGCAATACATGATGCGGTAAGGGCATTTGACGCCACGATATAACTGCAATAACTTTGAAAGTGGCGCAAACAATAACTTACTAACTGACCGACTGATTCACCATTAACACTGCCAACCAAGATTTACACAGAATGTTCACAAGGATTACACAGAAGTGTCCAATAACGTAACAGTTGTAATATACAAATTTCATGTTTGAAGCTAGTCTGGAAGATGCTGCCATCTTATTATATCGAAAATTCAATTTCAAATGATACTCCATTTACATTGCACTGCTAACGTCTGCAAAGGAAAATTACATATTTATCAATTGGCAATCTACCAATAGTAATCCAAAATTTTATACAATTATAGAAATATTTTGATTATTATCATTAAGCAACAAATCTTGCATTCCATTTGCCTGAGTTATGTTGTACTGGATGTAGAGATTCCCAATCACATTTATACGTCATATATGGCTACATGATACTGGTCATTATGATTTTATAAAAATTCTCTGGATTGGAATACCCTACTGAATTCTGATAATATCGATGTCGGCTGTCAAACGTTTCCACAAAACTACAGAATTTGACATGAATGAATATATTCTAGGGAAGACAGTTTTTATTTCATACATGCATCTGAAAAATCTTGGTTTAACTTCAACATGCGCAAACATATTAGAATAAGAGATTTGTTACGGAAAGTTATAGGAAAAGTAACAAACCGACTGACATGTTGAAAGTAAATGCAAGTCACATGAACAAACTTCAATTCAAAGAAAATTTTATAAAAAGGCAAAACGACACTTTTAAAATTGAACATCGACATAATGATAAAGATCATCCTGCAAAATTACCCGTACTCTTATAAATGGTACGAAACCATTATATAATATACTTAGTTTAGTAGTTTAGTACAGTAGCGTTAACTTTTGAGGACAAGTGTAATTTGCTGAATTATTATATCTGTAGTACGACTAACTTGGACAATCGTGACAAGGACCTTCCAATAGTCAATGACAGTACAGATACTACAATGACCAACTTTGCACTGACCGCACATGACGTAATTGACGTGGTCGAAATTATGATACGATTTTAGTCAACTTTTAGAAGAAAGAAAAGTATTCAGTAAATATCATTTCAAAATGTTTTAAGTTAAACAACTTTTTCAGTCTAACTGCCAAATTATTCATATATATCAACGAAAACGAATGCCTTGGAATAAAACCTCTCTTGTTATTCTATGCAGTTTGGATACTGTTAGAATGATGATTTCTGATTAGGAAGTTCACTAATAAAAGTTTATGCTACATTGTAAATTCCAATATATGCAATATTGGAATTAACAATGTAGCATAAACTTCTCAATGTTATCATATGTAATTGATTTGTAAATATGTTTGTATTTTTCAGTACATTTCATTTTGTTGTGAAATTTTCTTAATAGAAATCTTGTAATTGGTCAGTTCTCCAAAATATAAAATCATGGGCATGTTATACTTATTTTCAAGAGGGAGAAGAGGGGGGGGGGGGGTAATTCTACTACAGAAAATTAGAAACCCAGTGCCTTGACTCAGCTGTGTTGGCAAATATTTGAAAGAGTCGTTTTCAGTGCAGGTATATATATAATTATTTATATGCGGATGACTTACTGTACAATCTACACATATTGATAGTATATCAACGAGATTTTGAGTGGGACGTTAAAGAACAATACAATCAGCCAACGTCTCTAAACCAATTGCTTTTTGCGAGAAAAACGAAATTTACTTTTATTAGAGAATTTCTTTTAAATATGTATATAACATCCATTAGACCAACAATGAAATACATGTATGTTACAAAAATAATTTTGCAATGAACTATAAATAATATGAAGGTTTCATGTGTTATGTTAGAATAATGGCGTTTGATATTTATATATAGTGAACAAGTTAACACCCATCTCCAAGTTTAAGACCCTTTATATCGAGATTCGTGAATTGTTTTAAACTACCTGGGTCTGTGGTATGATATCCCTAAGGCGAGTGTTTTGCTTTTCAACTTCTATCGGTGAACCCCGTACATTTATTAAAGTATTGGTGAAAGGTAAAATGATATATGTAAACAGTAATTCATGATGGCAATTCAAAACAAAGACCAAAAACAGTAATTTGAAATCAACACAGCATTGATATAAATGTCATGATCTTGTTCCTAGCTTCCAGCAATTTCAATTGTGAATTACGAATTGTTAAAAAACAATTCCCATATATAAAGTAAATGGATTGAAAGTTCACAATATATGTTGATTCGAATTCACAATGATGCTCCAACCTCTGATACATTTGACCGTGTATGCAACGTACGAGATAATCCTCCTAGAAGTTTACGAAACGTACAAGATAATCCTCCAAGATACATATATAAGTACAGCGTGATTTCATTCTTGTATCTGGATGTTAAAGATGGGTATATATTGTTTGTAATCTGACGTTTTGATCAACACTTTACCCTAGTAAACAGAGCAATGAAGTAATTAACAATTATTGACAATAAAATAGAGGAGACAAAGACCAGGACCCAGTTGTACAACACATTGTTAAATTTAACTTACTGTTACTGGTTTAACATTGGTTAACTTCACGTTAAAGCTAACAACCTGTTGTTGCAACTGGATCCAGATATTTAATCATGTGAATCTCAACGAGTGAAATGGCTCTGTCGATAATTATTTCAGAGACTACACGCCAGCTCTTCATTTTAAATTTTGTTGCGAGTGTTCTTTTAGTAGATCATTTAGATTGCATTGCACATAAAAAGTTGTATTATTATAGCATTTCATTAACACACAGAGAGAGAGAGAGAGAGAGAGAGAGAGAGAGAGAGAGAGAGAGAGAGAGAGAGAGAGAGAGAGAGGAACGATGAAGTTCTTCCTATGATGTTTCATTCACTAGAACATCACGAAATAGACAGAATAATTCTGAAAGTGTGTGAAACATGTTATATATTGTGAACCAGTGTGTGAAACATGTTATATTTTGTGAACCAGTAAATATTAAATGATTATTTTCCAAATATAAAAATGAGATAAGTATTCCATCAGACATCAGGAACCAAATCACTTAATACATGTATATAAACCACTCCCATAGGAGACGTTATGCTCAGTTACATGGTGGCGAACTGTTTTAATGGTTAAATGAAAAATTGGGTTACATTGAACCTGGGGAATATCACTTTGAGCATCATACATTTTATCTTGAAGTCTCACCTCTAGTAAACACAGATTTGAGCTTCGCTAGAATCTAAACTGAGTACATATTATAAACATAATACCAAAGTGATAAATCTCATGTCAATTAGACTTCATGAGTTGAGGTCCAATTTAAAATATATTATCTAAAAAGAAAGTGCTGTCAGACAAGGCCAAATAATAAATCTAAACGTACAGCCAAAATCCGTCTAAGAGTAACCACTGTTAAAAGATGAGTTTAGAAGAAATTAGAATTTTAAATGGTGCTGTCAGTGCGAGATGATTTATGGGGGGGGGGGGTGATCTCCACTGTACACTGTACTGGGGTCTTCTAAAAAGTACAGCGATCGTA
Organism: Atrina japonica; assembly: GCA_030159075.1. NCBI lineage: Eukaryota > Metazoa > Mollusca > Bivalvia > Pterioida > Pinnidae > Atrina > Atrina japonica. Next base: position 9,733 of record BROG01001390.1, on the reverse strand, counting down.
TAACCGAATGGCTGAGTATCCCATCACGGGATGCAAAACATCAATAAATCAAATGAATTTGAAAATACAAATTTGTGACTGTCACTATAATTGTTAATTTTTGTCGTGGAAATATGGTTGACCGAAGATAATATGTAGATAGCCATAATATAATATCCAGATGATGTCTTAACCTCTGACCCACCAGTATGATCATTAAAACGTAGGTTCGTGGATTACGGAAATGTGAGATAATAAAAACAAATAAAAACTTGTCTTCATTAAATTACTCATAACCTACCATAAAAGTGGGCTTATAATGATTATCCCTGTCGTGGCGTTAAACCAAATTATGTACCAGCCGCTATTTATTTGTCAAATATTAGAAAAGAAATGTAATTACTCATCTTACTACGTGCATGTAAATATCACGAAGAGACAACGAAAATGAACGATATGATGAGTGCAAGAAAGGTGAATGAAGTCCGTCATTTGTCACAGTCACAACTGCTGACCAGAATTCCGTTTGGACAGGATCTATCGGTCACACCACTACGGTCGCAGATGAATTCAAAATGTATAAAAGATCACAACTGTCGCGAAATTATCAAAAATCAATATATACATTGAAAGTTTATACAGCACAACTGGAGGAGTCAAATTACAGACTGACAAGGTAAAAAAATGTTCTAATCTTTTATCAATTCCATTCAGGAATGTTTTATTTTTAACGTCATCGGCTACAGACGAAAAATCAGAAGAACTAACATATAAAAAATGTATTGAGAGTACTTAGTATTGCCATGCCAACAGTACTAATAAAATATTACCTCTGCTCTTATCTGTAACAGCCGCTAGTTACACTTCCAATGACGAAGGTTGGGTGAGAAGAAAGTTAATTCTGCTATGGATATAATATACTTAGAACCTTAGTATCTAACCGTATATCACATTATGCATTGAACACTACTTGGAATGCGTAAGTTGAAAAAACTGCAAACTATTCCATGTTCAAAACCAGTTCTGTATGAAGCAAAAGTTTGAATGGTTACGTCTTGGAACAATCGCATATAATATAAGATGTTATAGATACAAAATCCGTCAAATGTCACCTCTTACGCCTACTAGCCATAAATTTGGACATGGATATTAAATCAAGACATGACATCTCCCTTTAGTTGAAGTTTCTAAGTAACATATCATTACATGTTATAAAAGAGAAGTAAATACTGTCTCGTATTGCAAATTCTAATATTCGACTATCATCAGACCAAGTAAATTACGACAAATTTCGACCGTCCCTTCCAGTTCTATCCAAAAAGTTAAATTTATGTTATATCCGTATGGTATGTTATTTCTCATCTGGACCAGCAATATCTATGTTTAATTTAGAGCTCTAAACACGACTACATTTGCAAGTTTTGGCCATTATTGTAAAACTAGAACTTTGGTATTGCTAATACTACTTAGAAGACATTCATTGTCTTCGGTATATTAATTTGTTAACACCTTGGTATAGATGTACGAAATATTTTCCTGATTGTTATTGTACTGATTAATTGCATTTACAGATGACGAAATACTTGCTGTTGTCTCTAGTTTTGTTTGCCGTTATCTCATCAATGTCGGCATACTTTCATGGTCGATCAAGGAAATGCTATGGTAAGTTTAACTTCAACATCGAAAATCTCAGTATTTCAGATACAAAAAAAGATCGTCACTGTAGAAGTAATATCATACAACATGCACAACAACAACAACAACAGCAGCATACGTAATGATGTAATAACCCTTGCCCAATCCCTTTTCATGAAATTGAAATACAATTTCTAAACTAAAACAACAACAACTAAACAAGCAACAACAACAAACTCAAAAAACTAATTAACTAAATGAAAAATGATCTCAGATGGTATCATGGAAGCATATCACTATCTCTTTTTAGTAACTGTAGTATTTATACACCTATAACTCTTAACAGTATGTTAAGATTTATTTACAGTGTTAATTTTTTTCAGATACTCAGTGTCCTAGGTCATGGATTGGATACAGAGGGCATTGCTATAGGTTTATTTCGAGGGCGGGCTTGAACTGGTATAGGGCAAAGGTAACTGCTTAGTATTTTTAAAATGCTTAGTGTTTTAAATATTATTGAATGCTTCATTTTATTAAAGTTTCATGTTGCAACATTATTGTCAATGACACATGTTTATAGATTTCATCAACATACAAAATATATGGTTTTGTTGTACTTTTGAATTATGTTTTATCATCTATCAACAAAGATGCGATATAACATAACATTAGCTCATGTTCAGTACATTACAACGTTTACCAAGCCAGTCTCGAATGTAAGGATTCTGTTTCTATAATATGACACGATTAGACAAATTATTAGTCGTACGACATCTCAGTCATCCCTCGTCATTCAATATTTCGAAGATATTACGAATGTATACACATTGTATAATGTAGATCAAGCCTACTTAACTTAACAGTAAAATCTTTTATATCTTTCTTCTCCTCTCCAGGACAGCTGCAACCTAATGGGTGGCTATCTCGCACGGGTAACTGACGCAGAAGAAAATCAATGGATGAAAATACAACTAACAGCTTTGAGAAGTAAGTATGTCCTAGAGTAACACGTACATCTAAACACAATTTTGGTCACACGGACTCTGTACACATAAATATTATAAACATAATACCAAAGTTATACAGAAGTTTCTCTGTTTACTGTATAATACCTTTCATCGGATTCTGCTAATCAATAGACAACACATGTACAACGTAAACCACACTCGAGATCTACTCTTCAATACAATCTATATTCACCACGACGTTCATAGGGACTTGATTTCTTCTGTCTCAGTCTAAAATTATACGGCAGAACTTCACTCAAAGTGGTAGTCTTGAAATATACTTATCAAGACATTGAACATGAATATCCATGGCTTAAAATTTAGATGATTCTAAGCGAGGTGGTCTGTACACACACACACGCACGCACACACACACACACACACACACAAGCACGCACGCACGCACGCACACACACACACACACACACACACACAAATGATGTTTTTTTGTATATATATTCTCTGTTTTATAACCATCTATATTTACACCCGATTATATTATTTCAATACAGCTGGGGACAGTTATTTCTTTGGTGGTACAGACGAGTCAACAGAGGGAACATTCTTCTGGGAGAGCAACGGAATGCCTGTGGAATATAATGACTTCAATATTGATCAGCCAACAGGTCAAAGAGACGATTGCCTTGCATACTACAGGTATCCTATTGCGGGATACAAATGGATCGACAGAATTTGTCACCTAGCTAGCAACTATGGGTATATTTGTGAGGCGGATGTAAGTTGTTTGTTTCTTTAACCCATACTTTTCCTTTCATATTACAACTCTCACAGTCAAAATGGAAGTATGTTTAAGATTCTGAAAATTCAATAAAGTAGATTATATTCTAATAATGAAATGATACAGAAGTTACACTATTATTAATCAATGTTGTATACACAAGTAGTATTTAGTAAATATAGTATTGTTACAGAACCATGAATATAAGTCTCCCTAAAGTTGTCTAGGTTAAGTAAACTATATAAAACACTGGGATACATATTAATTACTGATAATATATTATGTGTAGAAAAGAAACGTCTATTGTTTACTTGTTATCACTACATTCTAAATATATCCAATTCATTATTACCTATATTTATTAATATATTGTAACGGATATATTCACATGTGTTATAAGTTACATTGTTACCAAATGTCACCACCATATTTGGCAGTCATGGTATATTGATATTATCATGACAGAAAATAATTCATTGTATCATTATTTTAACATTATTATTTGTATATTTGATAACACACAACAAAATAAGTTGGAATTATTTTGGAATGGAATTTACATTTACTCCATATTATTAAATCTATTATAAACATTTACATCTTTTTTCGTAACATCACTTTTATATACTAACAGGCTGACTGTCTAGACGATAAGGATGTCCAAGTTGTACTTACTACTTTGCCTATTGACGAAGCTGAAGTAAACGCTACACTGACCATGATTTAGAAAACAACTTGGCGGAATGGAACTTGATTTGAAAAGTTACAAGAAAAGGATGATAGACTCAATTTAGATTGAGTGTCTTGCAATTTATTAAACACGATCAACTTGAAAATTAATTTTCGAAATGTACAAACGGGCTATGTCATTATATATATTTTAAGCGACACAAACGAAGGCATGTGACCCTATAGGACCTAGTATAAAAATATAAATCATTGGAAGCAGCTTATGGACTGATAAAAAATCAGGCTCAATTATCTATTATGCTTTCAATTGCTATCGATAAATGGACAGTGTTCTGATACAAATCTAGAACAATTTTATTTAGACAGGGTTTTTAGCCAAGGTCCATAAGCAAACTTTATACTACACTCATTTTATTATTGAAAAATCTTTTTTAAATTGACTTTGTAATTGGCGACTTTCAATAAAGATTTATAAAGAAATCTCACTTTACATCTTTTTCACTTTTCATTCTTATATCTGCGTAAGGATTGCATTATTATAATTTTTACAGCACAGGCAATTCAGGTATTACAAATTCTGTCGGTTAAAAACGATCTAAATGTAGAGCGAATGTATTGACAGAAAATTGGTTTGTGTTTTGGCTTCTGGTCTTATCATGGTTTGAAACTATTTTCATTAAGTTTGAAGCTGTGCAGTAAATGACAGACTTGCATTTTCAAAATGAGCGACATATAAGAAATTGCTGTGTACTTCTGCTGAAACCAGGTTTAGTGTATATTTTGTTGAATTTGAAAGTATATGAAACATTATCTAATACTTATTGAAGCATATTTTTTTTTAAATTATATTTCAAACATGAGTTATTTATGGTGGCATATTTCTGCCAACTCGATGGCAGAAATATGCCACCATAGTTATTCATCTGTCTCGTTACCGCTGCATCTTAACTGACATATTAGCATATTTTGGACTGCATGTAAACCAATAAAACCAATAAATGTGAAAACCGAAACTAGATTCAAACCAGTTTGCTGCAATAAATAAAAGGTTAACTAAACTATCTATAAACCAGAACCAGTTTATAGAAGATACATTCACCCTTAGATACGTTTATTCTTATGATCAACTGGAATCGCACTATTGGATATATATACGGTTTCAACTGCATTTGTATTGCGTTTATACAGCAACAGCGATTCATGTTGAAAATGCCCCTATGCCAATTTCCGATATAAAATCATAAACGCAATACATTTAAATGCATTCGACGTATTTTTCCATTGCAGGGGCATTTAGTCTATGCTGCTAAGGTGAATAGCAATGGCTTACGGTATCGACATAACTGATACTAAAACAGTCTACGTTATTTTTAATTTTCTACTTCATGAATTAAAAATACATTTTTGAATTTTATTTAAACATATTTTACAGTTTACTATTAATTATTAAAGACTTTCCACGCAAGTCTGACAAGTAGTTCCATTTCATCTATGCATACAGACGCGGATCACTAGGAGAATCAATTTCCGATCTGCAAGTATGACGGAAATGCGTCTTAACATAGAGTGTATAGGAGAACATGTAAATATACTGTAAATATCACAATGTACGTTGGTATCATAATCATTAATATTCAGTTTAAGATTGAAAAAAAATATAAAACTTGCATTTTAAAATATGGTTAAAATGGTTGAAATATAGGAAATCTCCTTTTTAAACAACAAGATGATCTTTATGTTTACTTAAAATCACAAAAAGTATACTAGCGGAAAAAAAGAAACTGTGTATACATAAAAGATAAATAAAAACATAATAAGTATTCTTTGATCGCTCTTTATTTTTAATATAATATAATACACGCGTGTTTGAGTACTGAGTTTGTTAAATATAAAAAATATCAGATAAATATAAATCAACAGAATGTCCAGGACATAAATACAAATCTGGTAAAAATGGACAAACGCGGACCTCTGGAAACCAAGAAGTGGGATCAGGTGCCATGGAGGAGTAAGCATCTCGTGTCGACTGGTCACACCCACCGAGAGTCCACAGTCAAGTCCAATAAATACAAGAGGAGTGAATCCTCGTCACAATTAGTACAGAAGTCTCAACAACCGCCAACGAAAAGGCAACTCAACATGTCACTTATTGAAACAGAGTAATCGCAAACAAGACCACCATATCGACCGCAAAATTTGCGGAAGTTGACATCAAACGCGTTCCTCGATATCCCTGTATCAACAATTTGTCAGTGAAATGTCGCGTTCTATTTGCCTTGATGGCCACAGCGCACTTTTCTTGAGTTTCGAGCCTAAGCAACACGTTGTTAATAATCGACTAGAATCTCTTGCATTCATTGACAGTATTCAATGGATTGAAATAGAAAAAACATTGGTTATTGGAATAAAATTTTGATTGGGAGATGCCTCACATGATTGAAAATGATCGTTTGCGTGCTATTGAGGTCCTGGAAACATAGGATGTCTCAAAGCAATGTGGTGATGCTGTTTGTAGTTGATACTATCACTGTAAAAGTTTTATGGAGACGATATCAGCAAAATTGCACTGTTCAGGACCGCCAACGATCAGGACGCCCGCATGTGACGTCACGTCGACAAAATACGTATATTCAGACGTCACATTTGGGTAATAGATTCCAATTGGCTTCGTTGATCGTTAGAAGCATTCCTGGGCATCGACGGATAAGTCCTCGTACAGTAAGGAACATATTGCGAGAGGCCAACATCCGTCCTTGACGTTCTGCTATCCGTCCTGTTCTGTTCTGCTCTGGCGTCACCGTGTTGCAAGGTTAGCGTAGGTGTAGGATGTATCGTCGTTTCAATAACAGAAATTAAACGGAAGTTCTGTTTATGGACAAGTCGAGATTTCATCTCGACAGCATTGACGGTCGTGTTCGGGCTTACCTTCGTGTCGGAGCATGCTCCAAAAACGCATATTCTGTTAATAACACGATAAATGGATCAAATCACTCACTATGACCTCTAAGCACTTTCATTTGCAAAGCTTGAATAGTAAGCAATGGAAATCTCGTATTTTGTTTGGGTTATATTGTATGCACATATGTATGAATGTATATCAAAATACAGATAGATACTGCACCTAATAAGGTTTTTACTATACTGATAAATTTTAACAGAAATTGCTTAATATACGTTTTGAAGTGATTGGACAGTTTTGTCTGTCGAAATATGGACCCTCGGGGATATATTTTGCGAAAATAAGGTCTGGTCTAGAGTGGTATGCATATATAGTACGGTTGAGTTAATGAATTGTAATTTTTTTTTTTCTAGCAATTTTCATAAAATGTATAGAAATTTTATAATTCTATGCCCGTGTATATCTCTTTTGGTATTGTATACTAATTTAAGTAGTTAAAAAGGAAAGAATTTTAAAAAGCACATGACTAATGCCTCTTTAAGGGCCAATGACAAATGGTAGAATTATATTAATTCCATGTATCAATCAGTATTGAAAAAGAAAGCAGTTGCTTTAAGGCAGTTGAAATTTTAGTTACTAGTAATTTCTTTAATCATTTTGCATCTTTAAACGTCCGGTCCTCGAATATTATAAAGAATAATAATGACAATGTGATAACTTATCCTGAAAAATCTTTCCAACATAACTCTGTTAGATATTGGAATGACCTTCCCGAAATGACTCTAAACCAACCTTTTGTACAACCAAGCAATATATAAAAATCTTCTACAATAGAAAAATTAACATCAATTTAATATAAAAATCCACTCATGATGGATTACTTTTCTCGCATTAAATGTTGACCCAGCGTTTTCTTAACTTCAAAAATCTGTATAAAATCTTATTTTTTTGTAGTAAAAATTTACTGTTTCAAGTGTTTTTGTCAAACAGATCGTAACTTCAAATACTAATGTCAAAGCAGGAGGGAGAAAAAAGTATTAGTTCCAGCTTATTTGTCCCGGCTAATAAGTCACGGTCTCGTGTGAGAAATGCGGAGCTCACGATGATTTCTCACATGGGGAAATTCTATCTCAAATGGGTATTAATAGGAGAAAAGTATTCCTTAAATCACGTTAACGTATAAATAAAGACAGATCTGATTATACAAGATATCTATTACAAAATTAATCTTGCAATGAAATATAAAAAATGTTAAGGTTGCATTTGTTTGTAATATATTGTGAACAAATTGACAATCATCTTCTCTTTACCTGCAGTGAAGATTAAGACCTTCAATATCGAAATTTGTGAATTGTTTTAAACTACCTAGGCCTGAAGAATGTCATTCATCAGTCCAGTGGTTTGCTTTTCAAATTCTATTGTTGTATCCCCGTGCATTTATTAAAATATTGGTGAGAGACCAAAAGACGTCAATTTACATGCTTCTTACGTGCTTCTTTAGCCTATTAAACATATATTGCGTATGGTAGGGTATACATATAGATTCTACAACGAGTGTAAGTTGATTACAATGTTTATCTAACTCCAGTTAGTTAATTTTCAAAGTTTGAAAAGACACGGGGTTTACTTTGTGTCGTTTTTAAATTTTGAAAATTAACTAACTCTAGTTAGGTAAACATTATAACCAACTTACACTCGTTGTTGAAGCTGTTTCTACCTTCTTCGTTGCAGCTGTAACTATTTCTACCATGACTGAAAACTTGCGTAGTATATGGAACATTATCACGTCTAGACTCCATCGGGCTCGGACTCTTATGATAGCGTTAAACTTAAATCTCGCTTCAGTCACCATTGGTCGCGTCACAATATCTCCAGAATACATAAATACACATGTATGTGAGATTATAATCTTCAATAACAGACCCGCTTTCCCTCAAATTACTTTTATCGTCAACTTTGGCCGCCGACAACTGGCCTGATGCAACTTCATGGTCAGCCAATGAGATTTATTCAGTTCTGTTGGTTTAAGTAATGCAGCTTCTCTTTATATAAAACCCTTGAGAGTGGTAGAAACAATGTTATTAGGATTGTAGGTGTTATACGCAAAGACCATGGCATCAACCTACTTTTTGTTGACATCATACGTGGGTGAGATTGCATCCATACAAAACGTACCTTTAAATCACGTACACAAATACTATAGCAAACAAAACAAAACAAAACATGAAAAAGACTAAATCCGAAATGTTGCCCTAAACAATAGATGTTTTATTCGTTTCTTCTTGAAATGTATATACCTGGTAACCACGCCTACCGTAGGAACTCGGCACTTCTACATTATATTTTAAATGCGCCGGATGGGTTATCGGGAGGATGTAAGTTTTGACTATCATTTTGACTGCTAATAAATACGTTAGTATGAATGCATTTGGAAAGAAACATTCTCTATGGAGTGCTGACGCGCACCATAGAATATGTTCCTTTCTAGTTCTGTTCATACTAACGTATACACAGTCAAAACAATATTCAAATCATATATGAATTCATTCAAACAATTACATGTATTTATAATGGTTTTTCAAAGCAAATACCCGAAGCAGTATATTAGCACTGCATTAATTATTAATGCCATGCTCATATTCCTTGCGGAACCGGCCTGGCTCAGTCGGTAGCGCCGTCGACTCTTGATCGTGAGGTCGTGAGTTCAAGTCCAGCCGGCGCCAGGTTGTTTTCATGTCTGTCGGATGAGACAGTAAAAAACGTAGTCCCGTGTCACAGTAGGTG